>BMAO01009090.1:0-204152 GCA_019973975.1 Trichonephila clavata | reverse complement strand
GGGATGTAAAACTAAGAAAAAATATCTTCGTAATTAACAAGAAAAAGAACACAACATCGATTTGATTTGAACTAACCAAGGTAAATGTTGTTTTTTATAGATATTTGTCCAATGTGTATTTAAAAGTTTCATTCGATCTATTAACCAGCTCCTATCTATAGTATAAAGTTAACCAATTTAACCCTCACATAATTTGGTATACTTACAGTTCTAAGCAACCAATAATTAATACATAACATAATACATGAATGCATACATAATGGGCAGTCGGGTAATATGGAATACCATGTTTAGGGCTCTGATTGTAGCTGCTAATGCGTGGGAAAACCTTGGACAACCGGAGAAAGATTCTCACGATGCATTGTATTAAGTGTTGACCATTTGTTGTTGCCATATCACTCGCTACAGAACAAAGTGTTTTGCAGTTTTCAAAAGTTTTTGCAGGCAAGTTTTCAAACATTTTAACTTACTAGTACACATGGGACTTGAACATTAAAATTAAGCATAATGCACACTAAAAGAACTGTAGTTTGTAATACTGTGGTCGTTTTTTTTAGCTGACAATGTTTTGTCCTCCAGTTTAAAGGTTGATTTTCCAAGATGACGTGTCGGGTATTAAGGAACCACTAGGTATTCCATAATACCCAGAGTGCAGCAATGAATCGTTTCATTCTGATGTATCATTTGCAATAGACTTTACGCCATCAACTAAAGAACAGAAAATAAAGACGCTGAGCATCTTCTGTAACGGAAAATTCTCCGAAGCCCAAAGAGGGGAAATTTGGATTCAATGCTTCAACTGTTTTCTGTGGGCTCAATTTGATTGTACTGGAGCTGAGAAAGATTATATTTGTGATTTTTTTTTAAGTAGACTCGAAACAAAAATGACTTTCATGTATTTTAAAATATTTGGCTTTTTTAGCTAAAAATAACTACGTTTTATGAAGTCTTAGTGAGTTTTCAATGGTTTAAACTACCTATTCCCTATTACTCAACTATTCCATAATACACTCCACTTATCTTATCATTTTTCTTTAAAATAAATTTTTTAATAACAAAATACGTATTATTTCTTTTGACAAGTGATAATTCTTTACAATTGTTTATAGCGTATATCCATGATAATTTTAGAGATTTTTTTTTTATCAAAAACCAGTTAAGTAATTTTTAGAAATGTAAATGATATTCCATATATATATATAATACGCGACTCTCATCTAACAACTTTTGGGGGGGGGGGTTTGTAAGAAAGTAGATAACTTGATGGAACAGTGAAATGACAGATGCAGAATAAGATATTGTGTTTTCTATATTTTTAATTACTTTAATTTAAAATGATTAATGCAAATTTTTAAACTTTCAAGCTTTGAAACTTATTACTCTAAAATGCACCAGTACAATTTTAGGAAAATATTAATAAAGCTAATATTTTTAAATCCGAATATATTTTTTTTCCGGAGAGAGAAGAATTTTTTTTTTAAAAGAAGTGTGTAGATTCCTGTTTTGTAATGGAACGACAAAGTTTATTCTAAATCTTTTTTTCAGAGTTTCATTGAATTTTACGAAAGAACAACTTTTTTTAAAAAATGCATTATCACGTATCTTGTTTCAAAAACTTGTTCTTAAAATGTTATTTTTTAACAAATTCGATCAGTTAATTGTAATAAAGCCCTATTACGAGAAAAAGTTACAAATTATGATGATAAAAAGTAGTTGAAAAACGAATACCACACACACATATATAATATATATATATTCATAACTGTTCAAATAGAATTTTGACTTTTCAAGACATGTTCGGTTAAAAAAATCACATACAGATTTTTCGAGAGTGAAATACAGTTTTCTTTAAAATCTAACTTAGGGAGAATAACGAATTCATTTGCACTATAGAGAATTCCGAACAACGTTTATTCGAATTTAAATATGCAATTAAAAGTAACCTGTAAATTTCAAAATATATGGCAGTTCCTAAATTAAATTATTAACACTCCATGTACAAGAAAAATTATCTAAGCCCTAAAACTAAACAACGTCGGTAATTGTGCCAAATTATAGCACCTGTTTTCAAATCTGATTTTCATTTTAGTGATTGAACTTCATTCTAAAGAATTCAGGAACTCTACTTGTATCGTTTATGAATTTTCAAATAAAGTTATTTAGAAGCACCGAAGTATCAGAAACGATACAAGAAACATTTTTATAATTATATTAAGTCAGGAAGCTATATTCTTATATTATTAAGCTTAAATACAAAATATAAGAAAACAATTTATCGGCTTTTTTAGACTATCCGTCCATTTTCATTTCTTCTCAAGCTACAAATTGAACATTGCCTTGCCGATCCCTATTCTTTATCGAATCTTTTCCAAGAATCTTAATTCCAGTCTTCAATGAAAAATTCCCGCCTGCACCACAAAGAAAATCCCGAATGAGAAGTACTTCAGTACCAAGGACAAACTGCATCCCTTAAAAACACTTCGCACAAATAATATCTCTATAAGAATTAAAAATGTGTGCAAATCAAAGATAGGAAAAAAATATCAGCGCCCGTACAACGTACGGGCAAACCGTTATGGCCAGTTTTCGGAACCCCGAACGGTGTACGGACAAACCAGTTTAAGGGTTAATGCTTCCATACAAAACAGTAGAAAGCAATTTATTTACGCGACCCGGCTTGAAATTCCACGAATCCAACACATTAAAGAAATTTCCCGGAATAGAAGCCATATCTAATAACAAACAAATATTTTTCATTAAAAAAAACACGCTTGAGAAATTACCCTGTATTAAAAAAAAATAAGGCACGCGACTTACCAAATCCCAGACATGGAGAAAGTTCTTTTGTTCAACCTCCAGAATAATAAACGATCCCAAATATGCCCGACGCACGAGTAGGAGACTTGTGCTAAAAGCTGCTTTTAATTAAAATTGGCACGGTTAATACCTTATCTATAATTAAACTTAATTTATTCGGAGAGCTGTGAGGAGGAAAAATATTTCCTTGTTGAAAACTTTATGGAAGCACAGAAGGACTGGCGCTCTGGATAATTACGGCGGTACTAAATGTGCATTGTCAATTTTATGCGCCGGGGTGAGGGGAGAGGTACCTAATGCCGTGTTTAATTCCTCTTATTACTGCGATCAGAGAGAAAGATCTAGAATGTTAGCATGGATTTTGAAAGCAGAAATGAAGTTGCGTTCCTTCAATAAAAGGTGTGCTTATGTCTCGGTGTTGCTGGGTGGGGAGAAGTTGTTGTTAGTGATGTTTAATTTATGTTCCGTTTTGGAAAAGTTAGGAAGAAGAGAGGATGACGGATTCTGGAATCGAAAATCGAAACTCAATTAATTTCACATTCAATGATGGATTTGACTTGCTTTTAATTTACGTCGTATTCTGAAGCAATATGAGGGCTACTGATGATCACTAACGCAGCTGTGACCTGTATCAAAATTCCTTCGGGGCCCTTTTTAGATGTGGAAGTTCTGCTAGTGAACTGTAGTTACACATGTTGGGGCCGCCATTGATACGGCGGTAGCTACGCCCCTGTTGGTGATAGACCTCGTAATTTCAAATCACAGTCACAAGATGACACCCTGAGCTGGCATACCCCTTACCAAACTTTTTTGTCTTTTATTTCAAGCCTGGTTCATCTGCCAGATGACCTAACTTGAACCTGAGCCCACTATAATTCCTGCAATGGAAGGACTTTGAGCCTGGACAGATTTAACGGGCATCAGTCCCTAAACATGGTGGATCTTCAGTGGCACTAGAGATCGAACTCATGACACGCCAGCCACGACTGCGTGACCCTAACCTCTAGGATACCGCGGGCATTTAGTTATGGAAGAGTTATTTATACTTTACTGGTTATGTTGATTAAGCCGACATTCCTATCACCTAGATCTGTTCGCATATGCCAAATTTTTGACATTTTATGCATAAAATTTCAATTTTTGTAAAAATCTTACTCTAACTCCGAACAAAAGGTTCTACTGCCCTCCCCCCAATTTTAGACACTCTTTTTACACACACAGATTTTATTATCCTCTTTAAAATAAATTCTGATATTGATCCACTTAAACGCAATTCAAAACCCATAAAATTATAGGAAAATAAATACAACTTAAATAGGTGCTAAGTCTAAAATTTCCATTTTTATATCAGTGAACATGTAGTCGCGGTAGCCTTGTAATAATGATTACGAACCGGCAAACGACTAGCCACGAGATCGAGCTCATTGCCACTGAAGATAAGATTGATGCACATTAAACCTGTCTGTCTTCCATTGGTGTGGTATGGAAGTTCGGAGAGTTCCTCGTCACTTGTCCGTGGTTCAAAATTTCGAGATCCTTCGCCAAAACACCAGTGAGTATACAGAATTACACCCTTAAGAATTGTTTTATGTGTTGTTTTTCCCCCCAGAATTTTTCACACTTGGCGAAATCAATATCACATTTTGATTTCAATATCACCAATCCCTAGTTGTCACATATCCCTCGAAAAAGCAAATAAATAAAAATATTATAACAGTATTTTTATCATTATATATATTAATTTTAGGAATTAACTCATGTTTCATTTAATTTCTTATTGGACAGTAAAATAAATTAGTGTGTTATTAACCTTTGTATCATATATCAGTACTAGAAAAAAAAATTTGTAACAGAAAAACGTGTTTTTTGCGTCCTATTATTCAGTATTAGTCGAAGAGAGTGTTAAATGTTCAATCCGTCACTTTGAGATTGCTATGTTTATTAAGAGCATATTGAAATTCCACCCAGAAGATATCTACAATCATAAAGGGGTGAGTTTTGACTTCAATTACCCGTCTTCTGGACCACAGCTCAGGCTGGCTACTTGATGGGTGCCAGAATGATCTCAAAGAAGATTCCCCATATCTTTCCTCTGCCAAACAAGAACTTAACTTAGGTATATGCCGAACACCAGATTAACAGTGGCTATCGTTCCGAACACGATTTACAACCACTTCAAGCAAGACTTCGCGACTATAAAACGGTACTCACCGCAGCTTTTAGAAGGCATCTTGCCAAAGGGGGTCCACCAACGCTTCCTTATCAGTCATCCAGACTGTTTCCAAACCTCCGTTTGAGATTAGCAGTCAGGGCACAAACAACTCGGAGCGGAAAAGATTACGACTGATAAGCGGTGAAGTCACCACTGCCAACAAAACAGGGCGAAGATGAAAGGGAGGGTTGAAGTTGAAGTAGGGGGGAGTGGGAAGGAGTTGAAGTGTAAACACAACAGCGAAAGGTAAGGCGAGATATCCGAACGTTCACTTTCTCAAGTACCTTTTTATCTGCGAAGCCACTCTGTGCCATCCCTCCCGGTTTTGAACCTTTTATCTTACTTGAGCCTTTTGCTCTGGTGCTGTGTGTGAGAGACTCGGCGCTGGCGTGTGTGCGTTTCGCAAAAGGGTTTATATATATTTTTGGAGAATCATTCCTTTTATTTTTTAAGTTACGTTAGTTGTTAATTATTCGTATTGATATTTCTGTGTAGAGATACCACCGATTTTAGCGATTTGGAGGAATGGTTTACGTAAACGAAAATAAATAAATATGATTGAGCAGAAATTTTTTTTTGTAACGGGTATGGAGGCAAGTATTGAGATATCTGAATACCACAAAATGAGTTGTATGTATCGAAAGATAGTAAGAGCTGTATTTGCATTTAAAAAAAGTCTCGATGTTAGAATTTCGACTTTAGAAACATCATTCTTTACAGAAGGTCGTGAATTGAATTATTTGGTTTTAATAATATTTTTTTTCAATTCAATATACGAAAGGAAACTACAGCGCAAAAGATTTAAAAATATACTATTTTTGATTGTCAAACATATACACAATAACGTATTAAGTAATAAGACCAGCACGAGTTTTTGAGTCTAAATTTTTTTTAATGAATTAATTATAGATTAAGAAATGGTATAAACAACCGGTGGTCCATAGAAAATTGGGACATTATTAATATTTTTATAAGATTCAGTTTCAAAACTGATGAGTAACAAAACGTATAGTAAAATATGAATTGTATTCCTTTTAAGAAATTTTAACTACAACTTTTAACTACTTTTGCAGGTGTATAATATCGTCATTTGAAAGTGAGAATTGGTAAAAACATGGTAAATTGGCGACATAACATTTTACTTCGTCGAAATTGTTTTGCATTGCCGGTTTGTTTTTGATTTTCGTGAAGTTTCTTTTCAGTGATATTGAAATGTAACGACATAAATAAGCAACAGTACAGTAGTAATCACTATAAAACTATACATTTAGTGGTCCACGAAGTTCTATAAGTCGGCGATTACTGACCTAGACCAGAAAATAACGTTGAGTTCAACTGCACAAAATATTAAGTGAAATAGTTATTGAAAAACACGACTTGACTTTTAAATAATGTTTTGGATCATCTATGTGGATTGAATAGATATTAAGAGAATCGCATCATTAATTAAATTTTTTTATATATAGCCCCAACTCTTTTTTACATGGTCTCTTTTTATACGAATTTTTTGTTTTTGCACGAATTCCAAAAAAAATTGGGGACTCGCGCCCTTTGGAGGAGGACGATTTGAAAGAGTTTATGACAGTTTACTACACGATAATAAAGAAGTCGTTACTGGTGAAGGTGAATTTCAGCTATTAGCAGCTGATTTAATTCGCGAGAGCTTTACATTTGCAAGAAGTATGGAACAACATTTTATTTCTCATGATCCTGACATAGAACGTGTATTAAAATTTCTTCTTAATCTTGTGTAGCAGTATAGCAAGAATTATACAAACAACTTGATGAGATGAGGAACCAAAAAGAGAGCCGCTAATAAGATTTGTAACAAAAGAAAAAAACCAACAGAAGCCGTTAATAATGAACAAAATTCTTCATTAGAATCAAAGCCTACAGTTGTGCTAAACATATCTGACCCATCTACTGATGATAGCATTTTTGATCCAATTCGTAATAAAAATGCACACTTGTTATCAAGTAGCGATGAATATAGTTGTTAATTAGTAGTTTTATTCCTAATTTCAATTTCAATTTGTATAGGTCATAGGTTCTCAACGTGGTCGATAACGCCCCCTTGTGGGCGTTTGAGGCTTTCAGGGGGCCTTGAGATGGCACGGAGGGGCTTGGGCAGATTAACCAAATAAGACTAAAAAAACACGCTGATTATGTACTAACAAAAGTAAATTTTAATACTGTTTACCTTATGTTGTTTTTATGTTTTTAAATCATTTCATATCTCATGTACGAAAATTCAGATATTTCGGTAGTACGGGAAGTGGATGAAAAACTTAAAAGATTACGTTACATTCAGTCGTACATTAAATTGAATGATATAGTGCATTTTAATTACTGTAGTGCACGTGTTGTCTTTGTCTGTGAGCAGTAGGAAACATGTTTCGTCCACTGCATTTCATTACATATATTATCCAAGAGACATAATTAAATATGTTAACCAGGAATTAACGTGATTCTATAAAGGCTGAAACTGTCAATTTATATTTATTTTGAAAGCAATAGTTTATTATGAATTACTTCGTATCATCTACGCCGCCTGTCTTTATAACAGATAATCTAAAAACCTTTTATTCCACTCTTTTAAATGAAGAAGAAATTCATTAGCGTTTCAATTCCAACAATATCCTACCTATATGACTAAAATATATAATATTACACATTTAAATATATTTGTGGCAATAGATATTTCAGATTCGCCAGTAAAAAAACTGGGACTTCAGAAAAAAAAAAGAAATTAAAAAAGTATATTCTTTTAGTAATAGAATATTTTTTAAAACTTAACTCTTATTTTCACCATGTATTATGTATAGTCTTATTTCGCTAGAGTGCAAGGGGGCGGTGTCGAAATATTCACTAGAAAAAGGGGCGATATCGAAATATTTATTAGAAAAGGGGGCGCCAGTTCAAAAGAGGTTGGGAACCTATGGTATAGGTTGTATTTACTAATATGTTGTGTGTGTTGTGCGAATTTTCACTGTACACTAATTTTAATTTTTCTTTTCTTTTTTTAAACAAAAATGAATTATTTTTGTTTTATAAATATGTAACATGAATTTTATTATTACTTTTTTGGACGTTTTTTTGGGGGGGGGGACGATTTAAGAGATTTTATTTTATCTTACACGCGATTTTTTTAAATTGCGGAACATATCCTCATGCCTCATATTTACCATACGTCGAATTAACGAAAAAATTAAGAGTTGAGTTTATATGGACAAAGAGTCAGTGTGGGTCATCCTCCACTATTACTGGAGTGAATTATTATCAAAAGCGGAGAATAAAACTCGGAAGAATTCAATTTGGAACTTGACGGGGATGAACTGTCAGTGGCAGGAGCGGAAGGTACACTATAAAGAGATAATCTATCCTATACCGAACAGACTAGGTCCAAAATTGGAACATTTCAGAAAAGAAAAAAGTTTTCAAAAAAGATACGCAAAGTGAGATATAACTCGCCAGCGACTATTTTCACAAAAGCGACGCGAAACTGAGACGAACATTTAATTGAATGTCAAAAAAAGAAGTTTCAATGACACATGGATGGAACCAGACTCAAAAAAAAAAAAAAAAAAGACACATATATAACCGAAAAGATACTTTATTTCTTCCCCGTTCTTCTTATCCAAGAATGATTCTTAATAATAATAATAAAAAAAAAAAATCCAGGGTAGAATTTTCAACCCAACTCAAAAGAAGTCTAGTATATTGATTTTCATCAGGATCGCGTAAGGTACTGTTTTTCTTCTTGTCCTTTTCTTTTCATCTACGGAGGCAAAGGAGAAAAATTCAATTACTTATAAATCTCAAACTCTAGTCATTCAGTTACTGAATTCTCCCCCCTTTTCAACACGAAAGACGTGAGGGCAGGTTTCTTAGAAAAATATCCTTCCCTTGTTCTAGTAAAACTCCTGGCGCAGAACAGTTTCTGGATTTAAGACAGAATCGTGCTTTGCATTGAACTAGAAATATGTCTCCTTTTCTGGTAAATGTCATTTCCCTTCTTTTTTTTCTCGCTCCCTTTTCTCCCTATCTCTCTAGAAAGGAGATAAATAAAAATGGAAGGCATCGAAGTTTTCCCAAGAAAAGTAATTTGAGGTTCTTCTTTTAATTCCATTTATACCTCTTCTTTTTATTTATTTTTTTTTCGTCCTTTAATTTGACAGAGATTGGTTTCTGTAACAATTTCTATAAATTTTCGCTTTTTTTTTTGGTGGACTTTTTAATCTGGAAAACTTGTCGCAATGGTAGTTGTTCTTGAAAAAAACAAAGAAGTGTGACAAAACACTTTACAAGAATAGGTACAGTGGAAATAGTGATGTGACAGGTGGCCAGTAACTGGTGAACCAATGTATACCAATCAGTGGTGCACACAAGGGGGAGGTCCCCGGGTCCGGACTTCTCCATAGTCCTTGGTTTTTTTTTTCTATTGATTATAATCTTATGTAGAAAAAATACGCAAAATTTTAATATATAAATATATTTTTAATTAATTTTATTAATTTTCTTATTATTTATTCAATAATTAATTTTTTAATGTTTTTGTTCCCGAAAATCGACAAAATCAAAAGAATATGTTGGGCGACGTGTTGGAGTATGATATGAGAATTGTGGACTTTCGACCCTGGATCCTTCCCCCTCCCCCGAGAAATTCCTGTGTGCGCCACTGATACCAATGTAATGAATGCTAATGGTGTATACAAGGATGGGGTTTGAACCCTCCCACAGACCAACAGGTTTTTAATTTTTAGCATATAGTTTAAGCTTCGGGGCTTTCGAATACATGATTTTTGTAAAATATAACTTCACTCCCCATAAAAATAAGTCCATATATGCCACAGGAACTTGTCTTTTCTATGTGAATATACCTATATACGTACAGTACACTACAATAACCTCACACACTCACCCATACACCATTAACTATAGAAATTTTTTTGTAAAATATTCATGCGTTGCGCTTTTCTTCTTTCACACAACAAGGGGGAAATTTAATACCGATAAAAAAAATAATCATTTTTGAAAATATTTTAGAAAAAATTATAAAATACCAACTGATGATAGTTTTAGAGCTAAGTGGCATAAGTAATCATGAATAAAAAAGAAAAAGAAGTAAGTTTTAAAAAAAAAATTCTTTTCCTTCATGGATAAAAAAAAAGGAATAGGTTTTAACCTGGAAGAAGGTTTATTTTTCATAGGGAGCGAATTACTGAGATTAATTATACCAGTGTGCTTGTATTAAATGTGAAATGTCAATGTATCCATGAATGAGCACTAAAAACATGGTGTTCATAAGTTAACAAATGACTTTCAATACAGTACAGTTCTGACCACAAAAATTCAACGATGCCAGCCACAATTGCATGAAAAAAAATCGACATTGTTGCAGTGTAAGCTCAAATGGTTTTATGCATATGTAATTTTAAGGATAAAGTAAACATTTAAAAGAAATTGTGAAGATATGTTTTTATAAAAGGTTTTTCTTAAATTATTTTTATAAATCCCTTTCCTGTGCACTTTTATTTACATCCACCGAACAAAGGAAATGGTTAATTATATCATACAGTTCATTTTAGTATAAATGTGTTGGGGCTATTAATAATAAGAACATTGCATGGAGCTAGAATGATGCAACTAAGACTTCTATAAATTTTTTCATGAGACTATAGAAAAAGGAAAGCAACATCTAACTAGCTGCAATTAAAAACAAGCTCAATTTTTTTTTACAACAAGATCTCATCGAAACCCCTCAAATTTTCTCCACGGATCCCTGTTAAGAAATCCTGCTTCGTAGATCTTAACCCCAAACACTTCAGCAACTTGAGCAGTCTTGAAAAAAAAAAGTCTTTCCACTTCAACAGATTCGAAATGCTACAAAGATTTCTGGACGGTCAAACACAAACCTCTATAGCTCACCGAAGATACGAACTTTGACACTGCTTTCTGGGAAGACAATGCTAATGACACGTGTCGATAGAAGCATCGAACTGTGTAATAGGGTGCACCTCATGCGTCGCCATTGGATATACTAAACGACTTGAAAGTTTCCAAAACAAAACAACACTATAAAAACATATAATGAGACTATTCATTATAAGGTTTGGTACCAAATACACATGCAACAGACTGTAAAGCAGTTTTTGCTTAATGATATAGGAAAATGTGTGTGCATGTGTGTGTGTAAGTGTGTAATGATTTAAAATTTACCTGGAATTTTAATCTTATATTTTCCCTTTAAATCATAATTCCGAATACCCTATTTCGATGTGCGTCTCATATAATCTCACCTTAACGGTTTAAAACCTATATTTTCGACACATTTATTCGTGATTCCTCGTTAAAAAGATTAGACCTTGAGTTTTTGACTGATTAATTCGCGATTTCTAGACAAAGAATATCTTAACTGAGAATATCGTGCGCCTTACTGGGTGGTTGAAACATCTCTCAAGCACTTACGTTATTTCTAAAAAATAAAATATGTTTCCCTTCACTTGAACACGTGATTATATTTTTCTTCGATTTAAATTATGGAAAAGGGATAAATCCTTACGCTAATTGCTGAGCACTGTGTTCTGATCAAACAATTATCAAAATAAATGGATTTGATCAATATCAAGAAGCTTTTGAATTGTCACACATCATTACATTTTACAAAATAAATATATCCCATTTTTACATACACATATGAGATATTTCAGATAATATAGAGGGAATGGGGAAAAAAAATATTCAAACATTTTGAAGTTGTGTGTCATGATTTTTTTTTACTTTGGAAATACTCTAAATTACTCAAGTTGAAACACAAATAATCACAAATGTAGAACGAATTCTTAAATTCTTAAACGCTCAAATCAACCTATACCGAATTCTGCATTGTACGAAAATTTATAAAACTAATGATATATACATTCTAACAACTCGCTCCATTGTCTGCATCAACATGCGAAAGAACCACTTCCATACCTTTGCCAAAGGCCTCGAAAATGGGCGAAAAAAGCAGCGAAGCAGCTGGTAATAAGGCTTACGAAACGACTTGACATTTTCTAGCGCAACCCCCGCTGAAATTTCATCCTATTCATAGCACTTCTAGGAAACAGAGTTTTCACTTACATTGTTCGCCCGCACGCAGTAGACGAGAGCATGCATCACAATTGAGTCGGAAAGATATCTATAATTAAACCTCCCCTTTCGAGGGGGTGCTTATGGAGAAAGTTCAAAGGTGAGCAGGCGCCGACGCTTGTTTAAGAAGTTTATTAAATGCAGCTATATAAAACTTATATATATGATTTATTTCACAGAGAAATATTAAAATACGATTTTCACGCAGATTAGATTCGTTCATTGAAAGCATTCTTAGGCGTAGCTGCCCAGACAGAAAAGTGGTTAGTCCTGAGTCGTAGAGCCAGGATTCGAATCCCGGAGATGTTTGTAAATGTATAGCGCTTGTGCTGAATATTAACAGGGTCGAAAGTCTATCGAGGTTAGGGGACGAGAGGGAATAGGCATCCTGCCTCTCAGAGTGTGCCTCAAAATTAGAGACAAAACGTACTGTCACCTGCATGGTGCTCAAAAGAGAAGCTAATGACAGTCTTAATGCCATGGCCTTCGATCTGACATCGTTGATCGGGCGGCATTAGAAACATCATTATTTTTAGATATTTCTCTATCTCTTACTTGAGTCAATTTATGAAGAAGTTTTTTATAACAGTATATTCTGGCGTTTGCACGTATTTAAACTTTCAAACTACATTTTTTGAAAAAAATTATATATGTTTGTCATAAAACAATCAAATTTTTTTTTTCAATCTCTACTATCAGCTCACTCTTTTCCTCTAGATATACCTATTTATTTATTTATTTATTTATCTTGTTCACATTTTCAAATGTTAATAAAGTACTTTCTATTCACTATCAAGTTCAAATAAATTTTTTAATAAACTTGTAGAGGATGACACTTGATGTTAATATAGTTTTTTCAACTATTAATTCATTAATTACCGGTTTTCGACACCAATTTAGAATCTTCTCTATTGCTGTAACAACGTAACTGCTAAAACAATGACAAAAGTTGGCGTCGAAAACCGATTTTTCAGCCAAACTGGGTGTGTGCATTGTTACAACAATGCAGACAAATCATGCTTTTTTTTCAATTCCTACTATTAGTTCACTCTCTCCCTATATATATTTACAAACACATATTTCTTTATCAATCTTTTTCATATTTTCAATCGTTAATAAAATACTTTCTATCCATTCATTCAAAGTAGGAATTGGCTTAGAAAAAAAAATTTTATGTTACTTGTTTTATACTAAGGAACCTGAAATGTACTTGAACAATATCGTTATCTTTTGAGAGAAGTCATTCATTAGAAATATTACTCCAGGCTTTTGAATTATGGTATACTTCAAGAACTAAACCATAGAGCGCAAGAAAAAGGGTGTTAGAAGGTTAAAAATATTCACTAAATGCGCCATGTGGTCTGAGAAGAGCGTGATAGAGGATAATAAAACGCCATGGAATGAAATTAAATCTGATAAAACTCATAAGTCATTTAAAAAATGTAGTATATCTAATAATCTAGATGGAACGGAAGAGGATTATTTATTTATAGATCAGAGTAACAGTGATGGTGAACATGAAAGAGAATTCGATGATGTGTTTAAAGAAAACAGAAACAGAATACGACGAGCTTTTCATGTCATCCAATGATGAAAGCTCATAAAGTACAACATTTCTTTAAATAAACAGTATTGAGATAGATGTAAAAAATAGAAGGGAAAATCTATTTTTTAACGCACATCTTCTCTTTAGTTTTAAAGCTATTATTTTATACCTGGCGTAGAACGCGCAACCGTTAATGTCAATTTTATTATTATTATATTTTTTGTGTTAAAAATGTGCATTATACAGTGGAATACGCAAGGATTTGGAGGTTCAAACCCAGTGGCGTAACGTTCACCCCCGCATTGCAGGGGGCCCAAAACCTGACTGATGCCAAGTGCCCTTTGTAAGATCCGGCTTTGGGTACAAAATCTGACTTGGCAGGGGGGGGGCTCATATTTTCCGTTACGCCACTGTTCAAACCCCAACCATACACCAAGTTAATTTTAATTTTTAACTTAGAGAGAGAGAGATTTCGCCTCTGCGCTTTCAGGTATGCATTTCTTAAAAATGCGAAGTTGAAGACAAAATTATAAAGGAAAAAATTAAAAATTTATATGTGCTGCAAATAATTTTAATTGGATGGATAATTAATTAAAATCTCTAATTATCGTCATTATAACATGGTTTCGAATTTTTAATGTCCAAAATCCGAATATAGGCATTATTCAAACGTTTACAGTAGTATAGAGATCTCATATGAATTCATCAACTAGGAAAGAGAAAAAAAGAATTACAGTATACATATATGTGTGCGTGCATGAGGGTGTGCGAGCTTGAGTGTGTGCGAGCTTGAGTGTGTGCGAGCTTAAGTGTGCGCATGTGCGTGCTCGAGTGTGTGTACATGAGTGTGTGCGTGCTTGAGCGTGTGCGTGCATGAGTGTGCGCGTGTATGGTCTAGAGAATTTTAAGCAATAGGAAACTATAAGCAATCAGTTTTACATTTAATTTTTTTAATACTAGCGAGAATTTTTTCCCCATTATCGGAAAAACATCAAAAGCATGGTTCAAAGATTCAAACTCCAACTTCTCGCGTTTTATCGTCTTGCGAATGGCATATTAAGTAAAAAGTTTGCAATATTTGTCGAAGATATGCCACATTTAAACAGCTTATCACTGTATGAAGTCGAAAAGGAAGTTGGTTTATTTCTGGCTTTGACGCGGCTAACCATCTTGCTGGGACCGCAAGATCTTTCTGAATGAACTCTGTTTAAATGCGACTGTCAAGATGAGACGAGCCATAAAGCATCTGGAAGTGGGTTGTTGTACTACGCTATGCAAAAAGCCATTGCACCACAGACCTCAAAATAACTCGTAGCAGAAAGGAAGCCCGCGGAAGAAGAAAAAAAATGACGGGTACACGCGTTTTCACTCATCTTCTAACAATTTTGCTGAGCTTTCATATCTACTATGTTGTCTCGTTTCTTTTTTCCTGCTTCTTTCTTTCTTCTCTATCTCCTAAATTCTTTCTTGCACTTTTTTTTGTTTTGTTTCGTCGAAGATATAGCTCTGTGAGTTTTGCCACGGCCTTTGAGATCGTTGCTTCACCTATAAACTCATGGTTCCAAAAATTTGGGGGAACAGATGAAAACTATGATTATACATATTTCCTTTCGTTTGTTTCAGAGCGCTTGTTTTAAGCTTGCCGACTAACAATGTAACTGAATACTATGTTTCGGAGGCGGTGAATAGGTTGAGATTTCATCAGGTATGTTAGGAGTTGTATATGTCAATCCTAATTATGTTAGAACGTTGGAAGACAACTTTCTTCATGTATATATAGGAACTAAAGACGAACAAATGCCTTAATATCTTTCCATCAGTTTCTAAATCCATGAGAATTAACCCTTTGTTGCGTATGAATAATATGGAGAAGTTACAGGAAAATCTTAGTGCTTTTTCCTTTTAAAATAGTTTCAGAAAGAAAAAATAATAATTTTATTTAATTTTCGTTTTAAATAATTACTATACTTAGTCCACTCCAAATGGCTCGCACGTATATGCATAGCATGCATAAACATATCTCTATGATTATTTTTGTTGGCCAGCTTGGTGATGAAAATGATAAAAGCAGTCAAATTTTCCATGAATGCTGATGCAAGAATATGAGGATTTTCTGGGACATGGCTTCATTTTGCATCTTGGAGCTGTGTTTTCAATTTGACGACGGGAATGCCACCCTCCATCCTGGTGGACATACATGTGCAGTGGCGTAGCGTACAGCCCCGCATTGCGGGGTGGGGGAGACTCAAGGGACCCAAAGCTTGACTGACGCTAGGTACGTATTTGAGTACGCTAACTACGCCCAAAATCTGAGTTTGCGGTGGGCCCTAATATTCTCTGTTACGCTATTGTCCATGAGAACGGAGCTTGCCGAAATGGTCAGTCTTTCTATTGGTTTGTTATTGTATTTGAAATCATTTCCTACCTTGTTTGCTGTGATCAGTACCATCCTCCAGTAGTAAATCTACAACTGACGTATACATATAGATCCCCATAAATACCTCCATTTCGGAATGACGGGAATAGAACCTGTGTTATAGCATTTACAAAATTTTTTTAAAAATTTACGTTTGTCTACTAGAGTGGACATAATATAACAAAGTGTTAAAGTGTAAATTTAATGCGATATAAATTTATCGCCTCAAATATGCCAGTTATAATCAAAATAAAATACATTGTATGAACTTTGTGTTATGATTATTATCATTACCATTATCATTACCCCTAGAATTCTGGGCTTCCCCGCGATGTGGGGGCTTAGGGTACACCACTGATTTCAAAAAGGTTAAATTTTTAAAAAGTAGCATTTCCCGTATATTCTGGAGCATAACGCCAGTGGCGTACAAAGACTATTTTCATAGGAAGGGTTATTTTTAAAAAAAAAAAGTTTTTCAAAAATACCGAAAGGTAATCTGTACGCTAAAAATTAAAGGCTTGTTGATCTATGGGAGGCAGTGGCGTAACGTACACCCCCGCAACACTCCCATTGCGGGGGGGGGTAAGACTGTAGGGGGCCCAAAGCCTGACTGACGCCAAGTACGACATGGGGCCCAAAACCTGATTTTGTGGGGGAGGGGGCTAATATTCTCCGCTACGCCACTGATGTGTGGGAATTACCCCCCCCCCTCTTGCATACGCCATTGTGTCAAATTTAGGTCCTATTTCTTAACATTAAATGAAGAAACTCTTTTGTTTAGTCTGGAGTTTCAATTTTATATTTTATAGAGCGCAGATAAATTTATATTAAATATTATTTTTAATTAACCAAGCATTCCATTGTTCAATTTCTTTACCCAAAAATTCCACAAAACCCTATTTTTTTCAAATATATTTCGACATTTTTGTGTAAGCTAAATTACACACCATTAATAACTGAACTACGTAAATTCAATATTTTAAAAAAAGTGAATTTTTTTTTACGGTTTAAAAGTAATTTGCTTAAAACCTTACATTTATTAGTTGAAACAAAATTAGCCTAAGCAATAGAACAAACATTCGAACTTCTTTTTTCTTGATCAATCCCACAATCCATTTACACGACCCGGGACATCAATTCAGCCACATCTTAACTAATTAATTACACATCCCTTCCTAATATATCATATTTCAACAACCAAGATTTCTATCTGAACATAACCGTTAAGTAATACAAGAAGGATGAGGCAATAAATTCCGTTTAACACTTACGGCAGTCATTTAAGAAAGGTACCGACAATTCGCCGCATTTCTATTGCCAAATGATACCTTTCTGCGTGATCAGAGACTGTGTCACGCTGAAATAAAGTACACAATGAGGAAGAAAACATTTAGAAGAAAGAAAAAGAGAGAAAAAAAAAGTCAGAAGAAAAGGGGAGGGTAAGAAAGAACGATTAGATATTCCGAACCCGTTCTCCAGACACCACCTCGCTTTCTTTTTACACCCCTTCACATGCATACGTAACAACACGCAAGGCTTTACCTCACTGACTAAGTAAGGCTAGTGGGATGGGAAAAAAATAGGGTGTCTTTCTCTTTGTCATTCTTCAATCGAACACGCGAAATGAATTACATAAATACATTAAGATTTAAAGATTCGTTTTCTAATATGGAAATGCAAATGTGCTAATAAGGTTCTTGGTCTTACATTCACAGTGTTCGATCAATGAACAGTGTTTTCTTATGCGATACAATCTTTGGAAATGAATAAAATTGAAACGCCCAGAGAGGAATTTTATAACATATTATTAATTTGAAAAAAGTAAATAATAATAAGATACAACTTTTAAATCCCAATATGTCAGATACTTCTATTAAAAAATAAAGATATACTTTTTTAAAAAATAAAGTAAATAATTGTAAATAGAAAGTGACATCATAATCCGTCATTGACGATTAGACCCCGTGATAATTAAATGGACAGTTAAACAAAAGAATAAATTCAAAAGCATGGTTAAAATAAAATATTGTTACATTCCAAATTTGGCGAGTTTATTTATTTATTTATTTTTTTTTTTTTTTTTGATCGATAATAATTTTACTTAGGCAGAAATTTTTGAAAATTGTATTTTTTTTCCCAGTAACCCTTAGATAATTTACAAAATTTCAAAAATCGCCAAAAAAATGCCACAATTGCCCCCCCCCCGCCAAATAAATAAAAAAATAATAAAAATCGCCAAAAAAAATTATAAAATGCATACTTTACTTTATTTTAACCAAAACACAAACTCAAAATTATTTGTAATTGATTGGCATCGATCTCTTTCACGTACGATACATACGCAACAATGCGTTCACTCCTCAGTCGAATCGAGTGCTTAATCAGTAGCATAACGGAGAATATTAGCCCCCCCCTCCCCTTACAAAATAAGGTTTTGTGCCTCAAGCCAGATCTTATAAAGGGTGCGTACTAGGCGCCAATCAAACTTTGGGCCCCCTAGAGTCCTAGGTCCTCTCGCAATGCGTGTACGTTACGCCACTGTACTTATAATACATATATGTTAATAAAAATAATAACAAATACCAATCTACAAACACACCGTGATACATGTTGTATGAATGATATTTTATCAGAGTTCCTGGTTAAATCGGAGTTACAGATAATGAAACTATAAAAAAGTCCATTAAGTATTTTAAATACTACCGACTATTTAAACAATGCGACTATAACTTAATTTATTAAAAAAATTCAAAAATATGAATAATAAATATATTTATGTATGTATCATTCATAAAAGGCTGTTGTAGCAAATGTTTCAGAATCAGGGCCCAAATTCGGAACACATTTTGAGACAAGAAAAAAATGTCCCACTATGAAAAGAAACACAGACAAAGTTTAATTTAAACACATATATCTATTAATCTTACTAGACCCTAAAAAAGTTGGAAATATTTTAAAAAGTGCTCCTTTTGGATAGGTGAAGTAAAATATATAGGATATAGGTGAAGTAAAATATAAATTTAGGATTATAACATAGGAAGATCCAGAAGTAGGAATGTAAAGTTTGATATATTTTATCCATGAAAAAAATTATTGAGATTCATATAAAAAATGTATTATTCTTCTTTTACTATACTCCAAATCTGAATACAATATTGATGTTGCGTGATTTTTTTCAATTTTGGAAAATTGAGCTAAATTTATATTTAATTCTTCACCGTTAGGTGGAGATGGTCTTAATACAAACAAGATTCAATTTTTTTTTTTTTTTTTTTTTTTTTTTTTTTTTTTTTTTTGTGGATTACCTTTTAAATGAAAAAAATAAAAACTAAAAATATAACAAATATAACACGCTGAGTAAAAAAAAAAAGTTTAAAAATTTTGAATTTTGATACGAAGTTTGGACCCTTTATTTGTACCTTATTTTTTTCTAAAAGTAAGTACAGCAATTGAAAAATCAAAAACCAGTTTCTTCACTACATCTAGTTTTATGTAAAGAAAATAAAAAAAATATATTGGTAATCAGATTTTGAGAGGATGAAAAAACACCTTAATTTATCCATCCAGCAGAAAGCTAATTGCATTAAAACTTTTTAGTAAATGACAATTGATACGCGGGGTGGGTGCTTAGATTTCAGTATTAATATCACAAATTTTTATATATCCTCAACTTAATTCTACTCCTTAATTTCACTATAGTATATTGATTAAAATGAATAATTCTATCCTATTCCTATTAGGAATTTTATACCAATAACACGTATGTTTTATTAAAATAAATAAAGGTCAAAGGAACAAAACAAAAATTACAGTTCTATTAAAAATAACATAATTTTCTATTTAAACAATATTACCCTTTTATATTATTCACAAATAGGAAGAAAATAGTTTTATGAAAAGTTAATATACATTTTCATTTTTTAAAAGACATTAACTCTTAAAAGGGCGCAACAATTTTAACACTAATTTAAATTACTCGTGTTTCTTCCGGAAGCTTCCGTGCATAGAATTTAAAGTAAGATATACGAGTTTCCATTTTGAGTCTTCCAAAAAGGGCAGTTTTCATTTCCGCCTTCCTACACAATAAAACTTGTTCTACCCAAACGTAAAGTACACCTAATGTTTTCATAAATGTTCGTACGAACACGATTCGAAGACCTGGATCGTCAGGAAGTCAAGCAGAATGCTATTAACACTTTGTTTCTTACGTAATTGTATTCGTTTCTTTTTTTAAGCTCGCACTGAGAAGTTTAAAATAATTCAAATAGAAAAAACAACGATTTCCAACAGAAGTAAAATATCACCAAAATAAGAACGAGTTAATTTAAAAGTGCGGACACAAACAATGTAATCACTGTTCCAAAATTAGAATTTTTTTTTTACAAGTCTACTTTGAAAATTTATACAAACTATTCACAAAGTAGAAAATTTATGTATCAAAATTTCTCTTCTACATACACAAATTTTTTTTATAAAGAAATAGAATGTTATTATCAAAGCATAATTTTTATGGGGTTTTATATTTTAATTCGGCTCTGAAAAATTCGGAATAATAATTCAACATATCAAGAATATGCTACTATAGTTTTGAAAAATAGAACAAAAATAAAAAAGTTAAAAAAATAATTAGCTTTAAAATAATGATTCAATCAATATGTAGTAAGCAACTACAAGGCAGAAAAAGGACCAGTAATAAAAAAATTACCACTAAAATACTCTCCAATCATAATAACTTAGATATTTCTATCTAAAAGAAATGTTTTTCGCAAATAGAAAATTTCTTTTTTAATCGTATTTAGAATAAAAATAGTATTTTTTCCAAACAAATACGAAATAAATTTACACGAACAAGAAAATTCGTTCACGTGTATTTGTTCATGTTTTGTATTCAGAAAATATTCTCTCTCCTACCCCCACTTCTTAATAACGGTCAATAAAGCAATATAAAGTTATTCACACACATTTTTAATACAATATTCTCTCTCCTTTGTTCTGTATTTTTATTTTAGTAAAGACAAATCTAAAACAAAAACAAAACAAAAAATCCATAACTTGGAAGACACTTTATTTAAAGTTCACAAACTATATATAAAAATAATTACAAAAATATCACTTAAATATATATATTTCATAAAAAAAAAAAAGAGGATTGGGTAGAGAAAATATTTTCTAAAATAAATAAAACGAAGTATCTCACTACCCTCTTTTCGCCAAATCCAAAATCTTATTAAACCCAGAAAATTTTCAATTACTTTTGTCGTTAGAAAGTAAATTCAAAACGAAAGATAGCGACTTTATAATCGGAAGCAATTTCGAATAAAGGAATTAAAAAGAACAAAAGAGAAAGGGAATATTAAATACATTTTCTAATATTTCATCAATAATGAATTTGTAAAGGGACGTTAAATACACTGAAATGCACCTCGGTCATATTTAATGAGTAAATATTTCTTAAGAGTGGAATTAAATGTTGACTTTAATCGAAGAGAAATATGAGAAAAATACACACAAACATAAAAAAGATCTCTGAGAATAAAGGAAAATGCATTTTGTAAACAAGAATAGATCGTTTGCACTTTTGTATCTCCTGTTAAAAGTCGAGATATTTGAATAATTGCTTGTAATTCATTAATTTCGAACACGAAAATTCTAAAATAACTTCAAAAAGACGTTCCATTACAATAGTTTGATATTATGGAGTGTGATTTTTATTTTAATGGAAGTGGATTAATAAATGTATCGTGTACAATTAACACGTATTAAACGATAAAATAATAAAACGCATTCTTATTTCAATATGAACTTTGTAAAGAAGGAACATAATACAGAGTAAATTATGTTTTTTGGAAGCTTGGGACAATACAGTAGAATAAATATTCAGTAATATAAAGAAAATAGGGATGGGGGGGGGAGGGCAGCCTCCAAGTGTCTAATGGCGGACCAAACCTATTGTATAAATTATACAGCTGTGCATACTCATTGCTAACATTATAAAATTGTAACTTGCATGTATTATGCAGTTCTGTAAATTGTAATATTCCAAAGAATGCCGTCCCTTACATTATAACGGCAATTCAATGGAAACTTGGCGAAATATTGGCCATACCGCCAAGTTGGCATAATTTTTGAAGACCAAATTTTAGCCATTTGGCGACCATATCGGTACTTTTGGAAATTAAATTTATTACAGCCTAACGAAAAACTTTTTTATAGAGAGAGAGAGAAAAGAATTAAAAATATTAAAGAAGATTCTTACTAGACAAATAAATTTTTGGAAAAAGAAGGAAAAATAGATAAAGTTAAAAGCAATGCCACTTCAATATTTTCATCAATATACATGATACCTCTATTTACGTTCTTAAATCAAAAAAATTAGACATTGAAAGTTAATTAACCAGAAAAAATCAAGACTATCATACTAGAGGTAAGAGGTGGTTATATTTTGTCACCTTTGTAACCCCCTTTGAATTTGAGTAGTATTTTTCGTTTAGTAAATATCAAAACTTATATTTAATTTATTCCAGTAAATATAATAAAAAAAAATAATAAAAGCGATAATCAGTTGTTTAAATTGGCACGTATAATATTCGAAATTCTGGAATTTTTTATATAATATTGTTAATTAATTATTGAATAACTGCGCCATATATAAAAAAAGCGAAACTAAGAAATAAAACACAGCGCCTATTCTTGCCTTTAAATTCGATTAAAAATGTCAAAGCCTTTAATTCTTATTAATAAAAATAATTATTTAAGCATTCAAATTTTTCTTTTTACTATTAAATTGAATCTGATTCAAAATTTCCTAAATAACTTCATTTATTTTTAGTTAAGATTAAAAAATGAAATATTTTCCGGACATTCAACAAATTACAACTAATAATGTACATTTTCAAAAAAAGTAAAACCATGTCTCAATACCCCCGACTGAAAAAAGAAAGCCATGGAGGGAAAAAACATCGAAAAGTTAATTTAGCATCCTAAATTCTATATTTTGACAAGACATGTTCAACATCTTTATTTTGTATTCTAAGTTTAAAGGTTTTCTCCGCGTTAGAGAATTAATTGGTTAGCAGATTTATGACAGAGTTAAAACTCCCGTACCTTATTCATAAATTATCTCTTTAGAAAGAAACCCGACGACAAATTTACTTACTGAGAACCCAGTAACGCGCAATTTTCAGGATAAATAAAAGATTTATGACAGTCGTAGTTAAAAAACTAAAAATTTCCAAAATTTAAAACTGCATTTTTTATTAAAGAGGAAAGGAATCTTAAGAGAGTTAATTAAATTGTAACTTTTATTTACAAATTTAATTTAAATTTTAACTACAATTCAACCGACATAAAAAAATATAAAGTTAAATGAAATGTAAGCAAAAGAAATACGGAGTAATTTTTTTCATTTCATTTAATATGTAGCTGAGTGTGAATGAGATCAAAAAATTTTTTTGTATATATATGTATATATATATTGTATAGAAAGAGATAGAGAAACACGGAATGTACTAGGTTTAAAATACCAATGTGCAGCCCCATTGAAAAAAAAAAAAATTACATTATATTCTCTTCCTTTCAGCGTCGAAGTAAAGGTAAATACATCATGGAAAGGTTGGCCGGAAATGACTTTCCAAGAAAAAAAAATAACAGTTGCAGTAAAAATAGCAGTTGATAAATTTCGATTTTTGAAATGTTTTATGGTACTTACGTATTATCGCAACCTATTGGCGACATTATGTGAAACGATGCACATGGTTGCCAATTCAGCGCGTAGGACACATAGGAAATCGGGGTTGCCAGATTACGACGACGAAAATGGAATGAATAATGCAGCTCCTATTTCCACGTCAGCCGAAATGAGGAACATCATGAAAAGTATGCGCGGTTATTTAGACGCATATTCCAAACGTGAAATGAATTTTAAAAAATGGACGACATCGAAAATATGTCGACGAATTAATTCCAAAAAAAGACAATGCAAAGAAAAATATAAAGGGTTTTTCTCCAAAAACTCAATATATATATTTTTTTCACAAAACTTGAAAATTCGGTATTAAATTTCATCAAGCTCCTGGGAATTTTTTTATTGTTATTAATTTTTATTAAATGCATGCATATATACATACCAATGTAAATATGTACTCGAAAAAACATAATTTTGTTGAATATATGCTATTTTTAACACCCTTTTATAAGCTTCACTTGTATGTAACGGAATCTTTGAACTCAATTTTTACCCACTTTAAAAGGTCAGATTCATTCGCGATTTTGCTCATTTGTCCAGGACCGATGACAAAAGAAAACTTTTATAATTTTGTTCCATTGTCCTCATCAGGATCACCAGGAATAACAATTTCCCATTTTCAGATGCCATCACGCATCTGGCGACTCATTTCAGATCTCATTTCCAGATTTGGCGACAAAAAGAATAAGTTACAAACTAGTTCGATTAACTATAAAAAGGGTGTCTTTTAGTTTTTTTAAATTATCATTTAAAATTCTGCAATATCCTTGAACACGAAAAAATATTTCAGTCCCCTTAGTTTAGTGTTAAACAATTTTAATTGAAAATGAAATAATTTTTACAATAACAATCTCAAATTAAACAAAGTCATCTTCTCATGATTTAGAAACGTGAAATCTTTTGTGTTCACATACTGAAAAAATATTTTTTTTAAAAAAAGAAAAACCTACAAAAAAATAAAAAAATAAGCGATAAAAATCGCGCCAAATCGCTTCAAATTACATCTCAAGGAAAGAGAGGAAAAAAAATACCTTTCCGCGCCAAAAAGACTTTTTTGTGTGACGTCATTTTCACACATGCAAAAGTTACGCCTTCATAGGAACACGGAACGGAGTATAAGATGCGACCAAGCGCAGAGAAGGACGTTTAGTTTTGGTGGTTTGTTTATTTCACCTCACTTTTTTCTCTCCCTCTCTCTCTTCCTCCCTTTTTTTAATTTTTTTTTTGGTGTAATATTTTCTTCTTTTCTTTTTATTCTTCTTGGGGCGTAGAGTAAAAGAAGACTCAGGTTGTCCGTATCTGAGCGAGCCGTAAAGGTCAAAGTAAGGTAGTTTCCGTGCAAGAGAAGCCTGCGGGAGTATATAGCGGTACTTTGAACACTTTCTTTACGCATTTTTTTAAAGTCTGGATATGTTGTGAGGGCTCTGGAAAGGGATGATCGTAGAATTTGGGTGGAAATCGTTTGAGGTGTTTTTATTGGTTGGAAAGAAATAAAAATTTATAGTTTTTTCAAAAAAAGTTTCGAATTTCGAATTGATTGAAACATAATATATAGAGGATCGACGGGATTTATTTTATATCGTAACTATGCAACAACAAATAAATTATTAAAGCATTATTTATTTTTAAATATGAGAGTATTTTTAATTAAAATGTTTGAATTATCAATGCATAATTTAAGTACCTTTTCAAAAATATAGAAATGGAATATATAAGACTAAAAAATAGATTAGAAATATATTTACTATAAATATGAAGTAAAAAAAATTCAAATGAAATTTTAATAATAAATATGTTTATGAAACACCGCTATTTGGAGAAAAAAGTAATATTTTTACTATGAAAGAATTTTATAAAATCTTCGAATATTAATGATAATTCTTCAGGAATATCAATTATGAATTTTTATAAATCCACAAGTTAAATATCTAGGGAATATTTAAAATGTTCATACTTATATATTATTATACAACAAAATTAGCTTTAAAACTAGCTCAGATATGTACGAATGACATGAAAAAATTTCTATTTTGTGTAAAAACCATTAAAAAACTTCTAAAAAAATTCAAATTATTTTTTAAACACCTTTTAAACTCAATTATAATGTTGGGGGGGACAACAAATCAAACTTTACATACATCTTTTTTTTTAACACTTAAAATACACACATAAAAATTTCGAAATAGGTTAAATTCATGACAATCACGCGATAAATATATATATAATCACGTGATCTCTATGAATTCAAAACTGACATTACACTTGTACTTCCTGTTCTGCTAGTAAAATTTAGATACAATTTCACATTTAATTATTTGGTAAAAATGTTAAAATATATTAAGATTATTCAAAAAATTTTACAAAATTTTTTTTAAAAAAAATATATTTTTAGTTTACGTATACTTTCAAATAAAGTGCATTATATTTCCCTACGTATATTATTGTTTATAAACGCATACTTTTTGTTGCAAAAGTTGGCAACAGCGAAGTGCATAAACTGATTGGCTGGAAACGCATGTTTGCATTTGTCATGTGACTATGACATCACATGAATTTAGCCCTTTCATATGTTATAGTTACTGTATATAAAGTAATTCTTTGTAAAAACCCGAAGAAGGTAGCTAAAATGGATACCCAGTACATGTGAGTATAGCCTAGTACCCTGGGACTATACTCACATGTTATGAGACTCCCCAGTGACTCACCCCTAGTCACTGGGGCTATACTCACTGGGGCTATACTCACAGGGCTAACGACCCAACATCGTAAATAATAATTAAAAAAACACTGTTACGAAATTTGATAAGAGAAGGTCAAGGCCTATTCGGAGTTGGCGCACCATTGAAGAAGAAAAACCCGACGAACGTTTAAACAATGGGTATAACTACAAAAGTGAAGAGGAAATCCACATCAACTATACTAAAGATATATGCAAAATATAACCAAAAACTAATAGATTAAAATACAAAATTCCATATAATATAACTCATCATGCATGACATAATATATAATGAAATATTTCCTGCTCCACTTCCAATCCTAAACACAATCTAACAACCCCATCATCCCTATTTAGATGAGTAACTCATTCCTAGTTGCAGCATCAGCACAACCCCTTCCCATATCCTCATCACCCATTCGAATTCTAACAAAAGACCTTCCTCCCCACCACCCCTAAAGGCACCCCATTTCGAGTTGGATCTCGAAGTTCTAACAGGACACGCTCGTTCATTTTGGGAACTGGTCAAGGGGTAAGGGCTACTTCGATGTCAAAAGCAGATGACCATCTACTGAGAACCAGGGTAGTGATTTCCTAGCAACGGACAAGTCGTAACTCTAGTAATCAGAGGGTACCATAGCGTTTAAACGTGGTGCATCCCTCTGAAGATGAGTAGTGTCGGGTTTAAGGGAAGGTTCTGGCTTTGTCCTAAAACTGATTGTATCGTAAGGGGGTTGAAGGATGTTACAAGTTGATTATAAGAGTTATGTTCAGTCAGTCTGGTACGTTTTGATTAGATCCAATATATGCGAAGGCTATAATTTTAGGAGGTATTGGATTTCCAAGGTGATCGTGAAGGTTAAATGATTTGGCAGAAAATTATGTGGGTTATGTTTTAGCACTTTCGGGAAGCGAAATTTTTTGAAAGCTCATACGCATGTCGTTAAAAAAATTTTTGTAAATACGGAATGAAAAGGATACCTCAACCAATTTAACCTGAGCACTTATATACTTTGTAACTGCAATGTTGGTGGTGAGCAAAGTGTTGAACATCTTATCCTTTTTTGTTCAAAATTTTAAGAAAGAAAGAAGATGTTTGCTAATAAAACTGCTAGCTCTTAAAA
Source organism: Trichonephila clavata (assembly GCA_019973975.1). NCBI lineage: Eukaryota > Metazoa > Arthropoda > Arachnida > Araneae > Nephilidae > Trichonephila > Trichonephila clavata. The sequence goes on along the minus strand of BMAO01009090.1, from coordinate 176,443 downwards.
TCAGCATAACGTCCTAATTTTCTTCATCTTGTTTCAAGTTTTATTCACGTTATTTTTTAACTCAATTGATTTGCTTTTGTTATTTTTTTTCGTTGCTCTGATTTTATAACTTCATATTGCTTTGGCTTTGTTGCTTAATTGTTTAATTTTGTAATGTATTTTTTTGTATTTGTAACTTATTTGTTTTTGTTATTTCATTTATTGCGTAACTTATTTATTTTTGTTATTTCATTTATTACGTAACTTTCGTTTTATTATTTCATTTATGACGTAGCTTACGTATGTTTTGTTATTTCATTTATTACGTAATTATTTGTTTCTGTTATTTCATTTATTACGTAACTTTTGTTTTATTTTTCTTTGTTTTATTTCTCTTATTTTGTATATATTTACTTACTTCTTTGCCTCGACTGATACTTGTGACGCACGGGAAGTATTTTATCTGTTTTCAGTAAGCAAAATACACGGAATGAAATCATGTTTCAAAAGCAAAATTTCGGGATAAATAATAGTATTTTTAAAAAATTTGAAGGAGATGTGTAAGTTTACATTGAAAAATGTATACATTTCAACAAAGTGCCAAAATGACAACTTTGTGATAAAAAAAAAATGAATCATTCTAAAGTTGGATAGAATTTTGAGAAGGAAAGGAAAATACAATTTTTAATGGGATAAAAATACAAATTAAATCACCTATGTTTAAAAAATTTGCAAATTTAAATAATTTGTTTACAATAAAAAAAGTATATAGTACCACTTACATAGTAAATATATTGTGCAAGAGATTTTGAATAGAATGATTGCATAGTTTCAGTGCATAATATTTAAAAACGTTTTCTTAGGAACCTGAACTATATATATATATTTGTATAACGAATCGACTGGCCATTCGGCGCTAATACATTGAGGGTTGAATACCCTAAATGAGTACTACTATTACACAAAGTCTCGTTCCCAAAAGAATTTCCTTAGTCGTATCCTCCCCTTGTAAGAGGAAAATGCAATTTTTTGCCAAGCACTCACTATAAGTAAATTCAGCATTAGACAATAAGACAATAATATAATTATGTCTAAATTAAGCAAAAAATTAGTGTATTCGTGAGGGAGCGGGGTAATCTGTGTAAAACATATCTCCCCAACTCAACATATACTTTATTCTTAAATATCTTTTCTCTCTTATTTTCAAAACGTAAATTCGTGTAACTATTTTATTCTTTATTCACCATCATTTGCATTTCCTTTCATTCTCACCTTTAACGAAATTCATGATTACGATTGTTTCGATATTCCATATCGTTATCGTATTCGGTATCACATTCAAGTCCATTTAAAAGTCTAGACAGTCATAATAAGACTTTGATTTTGCTTATTCACTTTTAAACAAATACATTAATTTTGATTTTCATATACTTTTCCAAAAGATTTTTTTTTTTTTTGGTTCCTTTGTAAATAGCTCTGATTTTAAAGGACTTTTAACCCCAGATTGATAATGTAAATTTCTTTCAAAAATATTATATTGAACTAAAAAAACATAGTTGAATGCAAAAAGAATACAGTTGAGATGATAATATCTCATACATAATCAACTTTGTTAAATTATCATTTGTAAATTAGTAGATAAAAGTATCTTTCATGAAAATGCAATCAAATAAGTGTTAAATTAAGAATATCTCAAAAACAGCAAAATTAAATAACAATGTTCGAAAGAAAACAATATCGTCTGTAGGTTTTTAATAACAAACTTGATATTTATAAAGGAAGATGATTTTCTGGGAGACTTTTTCAGTATATAAAACAAGAACTTGCAAATACTGGTAAATAAAATAATATAAAACCTGAAAATGAAACATTTTTTTAAAAAAAATTTAAAAATAATTTTAGAAGCAAAATTTAACTTTGCTTTTGAGCCTCATTTTCGTTCGAGCAACAACTAGACCATTCGGAATATTTCCGGCTTCAGAAAAATACCTCAATCTCTTTTTTTAAAAAATTCATTCGTATATTAAAAGATATAACATTAAAAAATAATAATGAAAATCTTAAAACTTTATACTTTTATATAGTTACGGTAAAAAAGGGAAATTTTCTTTTCGACATAAATTCTGGAAATATAGTTTTTTTCCCTCTCTAACCTCTCTCTCTCTTTCCGATACTTCTAGAAAATGAATAACTTCGTAAACATTAAAGATAGCCAATCTTATTTCTGGCGACTGTCCAGAGAAGTCAAACATTTTCACAGAAACTAACTTCGGAAAACCATTTTTCCCATCTTCGGTGGAATCACTTTACTCACTAGAGCAGTCAAAAAACCACGAACGTTCCATACGGAATTTCATTCCGTTTATATTTTATTCGTTTTTTCCAAGAGCTTCCTGCTTTCATTGCTCTCTTCAGCAAGTCCACATTTTTATCATTTTTTTATTCCTTTGCTAAGTAAAAAATAAAAAAAAAAATAGTTATTCTAACTTCGAACGCAAAAGGATTTTCAAAAACTGTTTTCATGACACAGCTCCATAGCGCAGCACGACATTTGGCAATCAAAACACTGAACTTTTTTAACTGATCGTCTGCTACAGAAAGAAAAAAAAAATTGATGCCAGATTTCGTTGTTTAAGTTGGACGAAAAGAACACAAAATAATAAAAGAGAACGCTTTCGATACCTTTTGCATAAAATGTTTATCATAACAAATTCACTTTTTTGAAGAATAATGAGTTGTTTGTTTTTTTCCCTAACAAGGCTTTGACTGCAGTTTTCTGTAGACTCTATTTTCCTTTTAGCGTCAGAGAAAGGAATTTTTTTTCATAATAATATTGGCAGTGTTATATATTTTGTTTATAAAAAAAAAGGAATTTTCCTTTATTGCAAGCTAAGCGAAAGAATTAATGAGTTATTTAATCTTTCGAAAACAATTTGAACAAACAAGGATATTAGAAGTTGAGTTGTAGTTAATAAACAAAAAAATAGTATAAATAAATAAAATAATGATGGAATATCATAAAATGTATAAATAATAATAATAAAGCTTTTTAGAATTTTCTTATGGTAATGAAAATCTGCGTGAATCTTTTCTCTAAAATTGCAACAAAGTAATTTTAATTTTTTTGTTCTTAAAGTAAGCGTATTAAAGTTCGCAGACAAAATTATTCTAAAAATTGCTTATTGAACTGTATTTCTTTTCTGTAAATTGTTTATTCAATTTCATTTTTTAGGCGGGAAAACTTGCTTATTCAACTGTATTTCTTAAAGACAAAATTAATTTATTTGAACTGTTGAAAAACATGAGAATAATATTACTGAAAAGTAAGATATTAAAACAACTTTTTTTCATCTGTTTTTACATATACATTATATAAATAGATAGAATTTCGTACATTTCAAAGATTAACGTGGCAAAAACTTTAAGTTAAATTGTGACTTTGTATCCATTAGAAATAAGGGAAGTGAATAAATTAATTATGAACAACGAACATAAATTATACTCAGAACATTGTAATTTAAAATATAAAAATACCTTATACAAACAATTATACTTTCTTTTCTTATTAATTTAAACATATCTTTTATCTTTAATATTAATCAAACAATGGCAGCAATTCAAGAGAGTGCTATTTAATCCTATACAGAATAATTTTTTTCGAAAACTAACGATTAATAATAGTATAGTAATAAAACATTTTTCAGAGAAAATATATGAAATATATTTTTAATAATTATTAAAAGCTCAATAATAATTTTCTCTGCATGAATTTTAAATAGAATAGGCATTGATACAGATATCGTTTACAAAGAAAGATATTCATGATTATTTAAAGTAATTTTGTGGTTAGGTACATTAGAGATGTTCTATTGAAGAGAATAATTCAATGTTTTGATGTTTATACCTTTATTAAGAGCCAATTATTAAATGAACATGGAAATAATTGAAGCAATTATTTGTGAACCCCATATATTTAAAAAATATCATTTAAGAAAAATTAAATTACGTAAGCAACCTCAATCACTGTAACCGTTAAAACCGCAGAATGAGAATGAAGAGTTGTAATCGAACAAAGACGAATTGAAACACAGCCACATCTTAAACATTGTGTATAGATATATATATTTTTATATCATCTCTTCTACAGTGAAAAGTTTAAACTAAAAGTTTCAATGCGTAAAATTGGCAAACTGCCAGACAATTCTTTTATTCAACAAAATCTTTTGTTTCTCATAATACCGAGTTCCTCAAATACATACAGCGAATTCTGTAACTTGGAATAAAATTCAATCTTTGAAAAACCTTTGGACTAAGCAATTCTTTTGGGGTTTTTTTTTGTGATTTTCTTCTTTTTCTTTGACTTTGTTTTTTTGACGTATTTAGTGTAGTACATGCTTCTCGTCGAAAATATTTAAGCTTTTTCTTTGGGCCAATCCACTTCAAATTGACGTGCATATCCTATTTAGATTCCCGCACACTGAAGAATTTGGTATCTAGTGCATGTGGGTCAGAAGTTCCAGAAAATATGAGGTTATGCCATTTTACTTATTTAGAAATTCAAAAAAGATTCTATAAATAGATCTTTATTTTTATTTATTTATTTATTGCAATTTATATCCCCTGCTATGTTACGGTGAACCCAGTGCACATTTTCCGTATGTGAATAGAATGTTGTACACGTGAATATATATCTTTTTAAACTGTAAATTTTTTATGAATGCAGTTTTTCTTTTTTGGGCAAAACTGGACCATCATTCCAAAAAAGGTTATACAATGTACTTTAGAAAAAGATTTGACTATTTTTAATAAATATTGATTGATTATTGACGTCGCACTTCGAAGCAACATTGGCCACGGTAGCCTAGTGGTCATAGTTACGGACTTAGCTATATAAAAGAAGAATTACTTTGCCTACATTTAGAGGAGAGTATAAGAATGTGCGAATACAAAATCTCCAGCTTTAACAAAAAGAATATGAAATACATTCAACCTTACAGTCACTTTAATGTCATCCAAACCTACATCGATATCATCTACGTCGTTTATCAATCGATAAATTGACTATGTATCGATACTTTAAAATATACTGAATTCATGTTGTAAACTTTTATTTCAATCCGATGAAGGCATGAAGATAAATTTGATTCCAAACACAAAACTACTTATAGTCAAGAAATAAATATTATAGCAAACAGATCTGTATCAAATTGGCCTCCACGAGAATAAAAAATGAAAGATCTGTTCTGTGCTATTATTTATAATATGTATAACAGTTCTGTCTTATTCTACCCAAAAAGTACTCATTCTAAAATGTGGCTCAGGTTATTTCATTTCCTGAAAGTTGATCTAGCCATTGTTTACTACATTCTCGGTTTTCTTATCACGTAAGAAATATTAGTTACCCCCCCCCCCCCATCCAAATCAAACAAACTGATAAGCTCAGTCTCAGATAACCAACCGGTGTAGGTAAAGATAAATAAATTTCATCATTACATCATCCTAAAGCCTCTAGGTACAGCAACAGATCCTAGACTTCTAGCGAATAACATATCTACTAAGTAAATATAGTAAGGTACCTGGTTTGGTGTACATAATTAGATGTAAACACATTCTTGAATATAATATTTCATGAATATAATGCTCCATAATATATTTATGCTTATTCGATTCCATTTTGATAAAAATGGAATGTATTCTGAGATTAATAGCAGCCAAAGTTTATTCCATAGACGCTATTTATTCTTAAAATCATAACTATCTCCAAATAAATGATAAAGTCTCGGAAGTATACAAAAATTCATTACATATTAAGTTTAACCGGCATTGATTAAGCTTAACAATTCTTTTCTCCAACTGAATTAACATATTTAGAATAATTGCAACAGATGCCAACCTAAGCAACATAACTTTAACATTAAAGGATTATATATTGGTAAATAAATTAAGTAATTAGATAAATTAGAATTCAATGAATTATATGTCGAAAGAAAGCAGACGATAATAATATATGGAAGCGAATTTTCATCCAAAACAATATCTATAATAACTGCATGATTTAAGTAATCAATTAAAAATTAGTTTAAAAAAGAAAAGAAATTTAAATAGAACTAATTACCGTATTTATTCTAATCTAAGCCGAACTTTTCCCCCAATGTTAATACCATTGAAAATCGTGTACGGCTTACAATCGAAGAAGGAAAAAATTAGTTGGACGGGGGAAATTGAACATATACTGACGGTTACAGCAATTACAGGTTCCTGTATGCATTTAAAAGTTTTTAATACTGGTAAATAAACGAATAATTAATATTTTTTTTTAATTTCATAAATATCAGATATTGATAAAACATTTTACACAACTTTATATTTTTTCACAAAAACGTGTTAAAAATTCGAGGTGCGGCTAAATACGAATCGAATTCTTCCAGAACAAAACATTTTATATATTCTTAACACAACTATTAAGGATATAAAAACATCATAAAAGGTTTTATATATATGACTAAATTCAAAATCCCAATTTCCTGGCATAAGCAAGCAAAGTAACTACACTGACAGTTTTGCCAAGTGTAAATGCTTTTTTTCCCGCCAATAACAACAAACGACCTATTCGTGAAAGCTCTAGTTTGGACTCCCAACTATTTGAGCAACATAAAATCAAAATCATATACTAAATTCTATCCATTTTTAGGTTGGTAAATCAAATTCTATTATGAGTTTTCTCTTAAAGTTTCGATAGAGAGCATTTTACAAGACATATTTGAAAATGTGCACCATTTTTATAAGGAATATTCGTACACTAATTGCAAGTGTATTAAGTTTTAATAATGCTGATTCAGAGGTGCTTTTCAGGAAAGATACTTAATGCATTACACTTATATTACCAGAATGGTATCGAATTCCATACGAAAGACCTCACACACATTCACCAGTCTGTGATTTTAAACCAATAAGTTCTTCACTTTTATTAAGCAATCTTGTGTCATAAGACAATAAGGACAAATAGACCCGCATACAAATTCATGCCAAATGCGACGAAGTCAATTCCAAATATGTAAACGAAACCTTAAATAACCTGTAAGATACCTATTTCTCTCTCACATCCAATTTCATCACGATTTTAAACATCCAGAAGACTAATAAAGCATCTCCCCCAGTCGAGTCCTTGCCATTCAAAGGAAATTACCTGAAACATTACACCGTCCTCACGGCCGGCTGCACAAACCCTTACTAAACGACATCCTTAGTTTTATCGCTTCAACTACAAAGACACTCCAGCTTCAAGGAGGGACAGGTGAGCTTCAAATATCCACATCCATCGCGACAGTCCACCCGATCCACCACAGCAAACAAGGTAAGCGATCCCTGCCTTCAAGGATAAAAGGCAAAGGAGGGTCATGCAGAGTTGTCATATAATATTACCAACCACAAGAGAGGTTCGCCGATCCAATTCTAAATATATTTGGTTAGAAAAGAGGCAGCCATTTTAGCTTCACTGTTTGCAGTTGTTCCTAGTATAATGGAAGAGTGATGGATTGAGATGGATCAGATGGGACAATTTTTTTATATGTGGTGAATATGAGTTCCCGGTGTTTTTTTACCACTATTACGCATCGGATTTTTTATATATGCCAAAAAATTGCTCCTTCTAGAAAATTCTAAACTTTCGTTTTTGGCGAGGTGCTTGGCGTTTGTAAAGTTACGGCTCCTCGATCCGGTACTTGATGAGGCTCGGAACTGGGTTAAGTATTATTATTTTCATGGTGGCACACACATAATCGGCGCTTTGATGGAACAATAAAGGCACAGTGTTGCCGCCAAACGGACGGGTTGCTGTGCAGCAAGTCCTTGAGAGAATGACAATAATGTATCAGAAGTTAATCGTTATTTACGATCTGGAAGAATCACTGTGACTCTTTCTTTGGCGAATATTAAAAATAGAAACGGCGGGTAAAAATGAAATGAAATAACAAAGAGAGAGATGTGTGTGTGTGTAAGTGGTGGTAACTGAACTCTGTTTAATAAAGTCTTTCATGTATTAGTTTTTAGCTTCTATTTTCTTTCCTAATTCATTTTTAAGAACAGCATAATGCATTTCAATTCACAGAAACCTCTACATTCTAAAAAAAAAAACCGGAACGTGTGAGTGAATACACTAATGTCTATCAACGAAGACGGATCTAGAATATTTTTTCAAAGGGAAGACAAGCACAATTCATCATACTTTTATAAGCTCTACTCATCATATCTTTATAAGTACAATTCATCTCACCATATATCATTAAAAAAAGTATTGTCAAAAAATATTAAAATAGCACAACAATTAACTAATTGGTTGAACCGTGTAAATGCCAATGATTTGTTTAAGGTGACTTACTACGTTCGGAACGATAATTTTGAAAACGCGTATAAATGAGTACTTTTTGATATTTAGTGTTAGTTGAATTAGAATAAGCACATAAAATAATTTTAAAAATATAATTCAAATGCAATTTTTAATGAAAAAAAATTATATATTTTCAAAACAGTCTTTTAAAAAAAAATGCTTCTATAATAATAATATTTTGCCTATATATAGCTGCAGTGGCGTAACGGATCCCGTGCAAGGTCAGGTTTTGGGCCCCAAGGCGGATCTTACAAAGGGTACGTACTTGACATCAGTACGACTTGAATCCTGCCTCCAAGGGACGTCTTAAGGCATGGGCCAACTGGGCCCGGACCCAGGGCCTCACTCTCGGTGAAGGGCCACGTTTCGTTCTCAACCATGATTCGGATAATTTTAATGGTCAAATATTATTCCTGTACACAGAAGCGCACACAAAATTTTTTCAAGGGGGGAGTCCATGGTCGAAAGTTCCCCAACTCGTATCATACCTCAAGACAACATCTATTGATTCGTCTGATTTTGTTTACAAAAAACAGTAAAAAATAAGTTATTGAATTAATAGTTAGCATTAATAAATAAAATAAATTGTTAGTTGCAAGTACTTAATTAAATTTTACGTTATATATAAATAGGATTATCATCAATTGAAAAAAACTCAAGGGCTTTGGGGGGTGTCCGGACCCCCAGAACACCACCCGTTGTGTGCACCACTGCCCCTACACATTCTCCAAAACCCAGGAAATTTCAAATTGCATGCCAACTGGCAAAAGTGGTGAAACTGTATTATTATGTGATGACCATTGTCCATATCTAGGCCAAGGCCTAACACCATAAACAATCATTTAACTCATTTAGTCGAAAAGTGGCCATCGGTTGAGCCGTGCGCATTGATTTGTTTCAAATTACAGTTTGAACGAGTATTTGACAATGCATGTTATATAATCTCTACTTTTAAATATCTAAGATAAACCCTACTTTTATATAGGGGCCCAGAGCCTGAAAAGTTCTTCTCTGAGCCCAGGGCCTCAAAGAATCTTAAGACGTCCCTGCTGCCCCCCCCCACGATGCGAGGATTGATTTGAGGGGGTGTACGTTACGCCACTGTATAGCTAGGACTTCTATACCGGGATCAAACTATACTTTTTGAAAAATTCACTTTACTCTCAGAGTTATGATCAATTGGAATAACAACGGGTGTTTTTTGCTAAAATTGCTCTACTCGGCTATAATAAAATATGAATAAATCCACTTCTAAATTATATATTTGAAATAGTTTTCTTGTAATAATGTTCTTAAAACAAGTTAATATGTATATACTAATTCATCTGATACTAAATATTAAAAAAAAAATTATCTATTTATGCGCGCTTTTTCAAATCAACGGTTTCGAATGTAGTCTCCTGAAGTTATACTCAATAAGTAAGGTTTTATATATATTTTTATCACTTTGAAAAAAATAGTATTGCAGATATTTGTACGTTGATTCTTTGTTACCTAAAACAAGATATTTTGAGATATTTTATTTACCTAAATAGATCCGAAAATATAAAAATGAAAAATAAGATAATTCACGAATTAAAGTTTTTAACTAGGAAAAAAGGTGGGATAACGTTTTTGCACACAGATATGCATTTATTTATATACTAAAATGGATATGCATTTTTTTTGTAAGAAAGACGATTTTCAAGAACATCAATAAAGGTTTTCTAAATTGTGCATGTTGTATACATTCAAATCGGTCGGTGGATGAGCATACATGTCCTATAACGTTCATGCCTGAACATCGCATACAAATTCATTCCTTCTAATACACTTATACTATTGTTATGTCCAATTGTGTGCCCTCCCTTCGACTTTGCGCAGATACGCCCAAATGAAAGCTTTCAACCCACATCTCCATAAATATTAGGGGTAAAAACAGGAACCTCAGTGCTTCTTTGTAGTCTGCTCATTAACTTCTCAAATTACACCTATTTAAACAGACATCCTATTGGTAGATCTGAGTACTAAAAACTCTTGAGAAATCAGAAGAAAGGAAAAAGAAATATGGTTTCACAAAAACTGTGAACAGATCTTAATCTTCGGGATGTTCAAATCTTTAAATGAGATATTTTTTTCAACTGAAAAAAAGGTTTTTTGATTGATTACGAGCTATTTCATAAAAATAATCATACAGTGAAAATAGAAAACCGTTTACATTGTTCCTATAGTCAAATAAATCTACTGTTTTTATAATAACCGGCACGCGATTCAATCTAATCAAGGCTATTTGAAAATTTTCATTCAGACACTTAGCGATATAAGTGAATCCTCATTATCATTGAAATACATCTTACAAACACTGCAATATATCTCTCTCTATATATAAGGGTGATCAAATGAAAAGGTACGAAACGACATAAAAATGAAAGTTAAATATTTGCATATTCCGCCAAGGGAGAATGTAGCGAGACATCTCGGGATGCCATTGGAGACTCTGACTGGGATCGGATCATGCGCGGGTGCCCGCATGCGCAGGAGAGAGCAAAGGTTCTTATAAAAAGCGGCGTCCAAATGATGCGAGCACAGAATGACTCGAGCACAGAAAAAGCATTAACTCCGATGTGTACTGTGAGACACTCCGACGCCTACGCAGGTCCATCAAGAACAAAAGACCGGGGCTGCTCACGGAGGGTGTGGTTCTGCTCCATGATAACGCGCGTCCACACGTCTCCAGAGTCACACAAATGGAACTGGACAAGTTCCAATGGGAGACGTTGGACCATCCGTCCTACAGTCCGGACATGTCACCCTGCGATTTCCATGTGTTTGGTCCACTGAAGAAACACCTGAAAGGAAAGCGCTTCAACTCGGACGACGTACTCAAGGACACTGTGAAGGACTGGGTCTCGTCACAGCCACAGGAATTCTGGGAACAAGGAATCCTGCGGCTGGTTCATCAGTGGGATCGTTGTGCTCAGGCCTATGGTGTATATTTTGAATAAAGTCTATATTTGTACCCACCGTGTCGTTTCGTACCTTTTCATTTGATCACCCCTTGTATATATATCAGTGGCGCACACACAAGGGACGTCCCGGGTCCGGACCCCCTATAGCTTTTGATTTTTTGATTGATTATATGTATATAGTCCTATGTATATAGTATGTAAAATTTTATTAAGTATTTGTTATTAATAATTAGTTTTAGTAATTAAAGCTAATCATTTAATCAATAATTAAATTTTTACTGTGTTTTTGTCCCCGAAAATCGGCAAAATCAAATGAATAGGTTGGGCGGCGTATTGGAGCATGAAACGAGAATGAGGACTTTCGACCCTGGACCCCCCCCCCCCTTAAAAATTCCAGTGTGCGCCGCTGACATATATATATATATATATATAAACAGAAAAGGGGAAGGTTGAGTGGCAATTAAGCTGGTTAAACCCCACTTTTATAGAAAATTAAAAGCTGTTTTCAGTCAGTATTGTTTATAATACTGTAGCATCGATAATTTTAAGTTTCTGTTTGATTCTTTTAATTACAGTGCTCAAGTCAGTTCTGTCTCCAGTAGATATTATTAAAAACTACATATACGTATCACAGGACTATCAAATGCATTTTAAAAACTAAGCAGAAGCGATATAAAAAAATTTAACTTCCAAAACATACGTTTAAACTAATCTTAATTAACTATATTCGTATTAATCAATATTTGGTAATATATGAACTGTACACATTTTTAAATTTTCCAGTGGTAATTCGTGGCCGCAATAGCTTAGAAGTCATGGTCACAGACTCGTGGCCAACATGTCGAGAGTTCTATTTTAACCATTTCGAAAGAAAGTTACTAATTTTCGTAGAAGATTATAGCAGTTCCATTTAAATAAATCGCAAAGACATTGCTGTTGTAATAACGTAATTCATTTAAGAAAAGCCGTATCTTAATACAAGTAATTGCTTAATATAGGAGCGTTAACATGAAAAAATTTTATTGCCTTCTAACCGTGCTTATATCCTTTGTTTAAAACTCCAAACACATCACAATCCACACACACATCAAACCCAATTCTTAAAAATAAAATCTCACGCGACATCACGTACATGAAACGTTACTTCATCCAAACAAACAAAAAATATTCAAGAAATGCCAAAATATTCGCCAAGGCACATTTCGCACAGCCAAGATTAAAGAGCCGTCCGAATCACGTTAAGTACATACTGGGCAATCGTTTCCCGACGCTGAGCACGTAAATGCGTAATGACCACTGAAAACATAACAATAAAGACAAGAAACAATGAAAAAAAAGAGAGAAAGAAATTTTGCATCGGGGTTGTAACGGTTCCATTTCCATTTAGACGTGACGTTCCACAATGTATTTGGGGGGTAGAGAGCAAGCACAGGACTCTAACGTTTTTGATATATGGCAATGCTGCGCAACAGCTGGCAGGAATGGCTTGACACGCAGGTATGGGTTTGGGTAGCTAAAATAACGGGACAACTAGGCTGTAAAGACGAATCACTTTGAGGGAGGAACAGATGGTAAGTGATATGGGTCAGTTGTTCATCTCGAGGCATGGGACCTTGGATAGGTGCTGGTTAATTTTGGAGGTTTGTTCAACCGTGTAAATGCCAACGCGTTAGTTATAACGTTGGTATATTTAGGAATGTGAATATCTGTTTTTAGCATAATACTCCTTGTTGGTATAATTCTTAGCAATTCATCCCTTAATTAAGAGATTCTCTACCAGGATACCCTTAAGCTTTGTCAGGGGTTCCGAAAATGATTATTATTTACTTAATCAAAAAAAAAAAAGCGCCAAAATTTAGTACAATTTTAGTTTTAATCAAATATTTAATTCTTAAATGCAGTTTAATTGTAAAATTAAATATAAATAAATATTTTATGGATAAAATAAAATCTTAATTTCTGTAAAAGTTGCGTTTGCTTCAAGAATGAATGGATAAATCAGGTGACTTGCCAATAAAGGAGAAGGAACAGCTTATCGACATATCAACAGATTTAATATTTCTCAACGTATGTGACAACAAGAACAAAATATAGAAGCAAATTCATGCGAAATATGAAATACAATTGCAATTTTATATAAAAAAAAATAGAGTATCCTTTTAATTGTTTTTACTTAGTTCTATAACATGTTAAGATCAATTTTAAATATCAATTTATTTATATTGAAATTATATTTTAATATAAATAAATTGATAAATTTAAATTAAAATATTATTTAAAAATATTTTTTTCTAAGGCTTATGCCATCATCAAATCCATTAAAACATTCAATAACTGCTATAAGAGTCGAGAAAATGTCCAAAGCTTTATTTAAAATACTATCCATATCTTTGATGGAAATTCTACAAAATTTTAAATTTAATTAGTTGATTCACAGTTCCCTCATACGTTAATTCTCCATAATTTACGAAGCAACTTAAAAATGCATAAATTACATTTTTATCACACCTAATATTATAGAATACAATTTAAATCAGAGGGGAAAAAACTTTTTAAATAGGAAAAATTCTTCAATATCAAAATAAATTCAAGCAATTATACAACAATAACCTAAAAATTAAGATGTTTTCCAAATCAATAATTATTCAATTTAATATAAAATGAATTTTTCATTTAATTTATCAGAATAAAGGAGATGAAAATTAAAGCATTACATGCAAGGAAAAAAGATTAATTGGATCAAAAACGAAAATAGGTAAAAATATTGCATGAACATCTACAGACACAAGTAAGCTCAGAAGAAATTCTGAAAACTATTTCCAATTTGTGTATCGCATTCCATTAGGGAAAACAAAGTTATAACGTCACGGAATTTCCCAAACATTTCGGATGCCATCATCAGCCAAAATTTAAAATCGGAGAGAAACAGAGAAACTATTCTTCCTTGCCTTTTTTTAAAGTAATTATACAACCCCCCACACGATAAAATAACCAGAAAAGAGAGACAAAACTATAGCCAAAATGTGCAATATCTTCAGCACACACACTCGTTTTAAAAATTTAATAATTTCAATACCCCAGCCACACCACACGAATCTTTTCCCTCCTTCTGCAAACATTCGCCTGCAAGCGAAAAGCAAAGAATTCCTTCCCTACAACGATGACAACACTAATTTTATGTAAATGCAGTTCGAACACAGGACTCCAAACTCGTTAATATCACGTCTAAAATCCATTAGAACTAGGATTCCATTCCTGTAGGAGCAGAATTTATGCCGACTGGAAAGCAAAATGATGGTGGTGCAAAATTCAAAGCTAGCCGGGAGAAGAGGGTAGGCAGACCCCTTTAATTATATGCGAATTCTTCGTCCTAACAATTGCTGCTAGAAGCGAAATGCTGACGTCTGAAAAGCAGTTTCAACTGTTAAAGAGCTTGCCTGCCTGTATTTGAAAGGCATGGGCACTTTCGTTTGTTCCGTGGAATTGGAAAAGGGAGGGTGGTTTAGAACAGACGATTTCGATGACAGGAAAGGGTCGGCTTTGTTTCCAAAGGCCTTCGCACGCTCTTTTATTGTTTGCCGGCATCCGTATCAAATCGTCTATTTGAAAGCTGTTGTGTATATATCTATCTGTAGAATGCAGTTTAAGGGTGGAGTGAGAATATGAGGGGGGGGGGGTATTCTGATGGTGAGTGATTGTGTTTATCGTTGGATAATATTTCATGGAAAGTTTGCATTGTACCCGTGTGTGATACAGTATTTGATAAGGGATTCAAATTTAATATTTGCGACAGGGTAAATAGTGAAATTATTTCCGAAACTAATAAATTCAACAAGCTATTTTTCAATTCCTCTGTGCGAATTAAACCCTACATAAATAACACTGACCTGCATGTCAATCAAAATTTGCATTTTATAATAGTACAACCTAGAACTACGAAATCAGGATAAAATTATAGTTAAATTCTTCAGAACCAACGCTATTTTATGCAAGTAAATTCTCCAATTGAAATATTAATCTTTATTCAAGAAACACTTTTCGATCGATTTTGTGTACTAGTACGTTTATTTGTGACGTAGTATTAGGACGAGTTTTACAATTATTCATCAAATGCCTGGTCATTGACCATCAGGTCATTAGACAAATTTGGTTACAATTAGGATGTGAGTGTTACAAAATAAATAATAATAATAATAACAACTGATGCATAATTCGCTTCATGATTAAAAATCAAAAATATTTAAAATTGCTATCGATTATTGCTTGTAAAGAATTATCATGCAAAGAATGTTTAATTGAACAAGAGAGGACATTACTAGATGTAAAGAATTATCATGCAGAGATGATCCGGTGGATGAAAAGAGGGCGCAACTAAAATGATTTTTTTGAACGGGAAGAACGATTGAATTGGAGAAGAATGGAGGGTGAAACAAGATGCTGAAGAACTTTCATAAGTCTATGGCATGTGTATTTGGAAACTATGTGTGAGTCAACATAAAAAAAAAATTATAACAAATTATTATGGTAAACAGAAGTCATGTTTTCTATTAGAACGATATAGGATCGTTGTAGCTGTTGTAGATCGTTTAGTCGTTGGTAGCACTGAGTTTCCAATATTCATTTTAGGCATATTTTTACGACGCCAATCCTTCTTCTCTGCATTTTAGATTTTAAAACAGGGTCTGTTGAGTTTTTTCTTGGTCCCAGTTGATTTTTCAATAAGGTAAAACCCAATATCTTTAAGATTTTGTAAGCAAAAGTAAGATTTTCCAGTTTCGATACTTTTACATCTCGTGAGTTTTTGAGGCTTATTTGTATCAAAATCCAAAATCCAATTATAGACAATCAAAATTGCTTCAAAATAATGATAATGGGTCAAGACGGAACTCAAACCAATGGACTAGACGGTTTTTATAAGCTAGTACTTATGCCACCAGAAAATCAAAGGTAAAAAAACCAGCAGAAAATGATAATTACATATATATATATATGACGAGTAAAAGGAAAAAATCTTTTTTTTTCCAAATATTTTTCTTCCCTTAAATGAAACTGATCACCTTAAAAATACTGAATCCAATATCGTCCCAGTAGCTTCGGATGTGTCAATTCACAAGTTTAGAGAGTTGTATATACAATACACTCTACTGGAAAAAAATATTTTTTTTTGGATAAATAATTTATTTTTTAATCTTTATTCATTACAACAATGTCAGAAATAATGCTTTTTACTGCTGTAGGCCTAGCGATGATAAAGAGTACGTTATTACTTACGCAAACATCTACATAGAAATAGATAATAAATAAATGCATGAAATAAAAAAACAAACAAGAAAAAATGCTTATTTTTTTCTCTTTTGGATCAACCATTCATTGAAGCAATGTATAACATCAAGAGAGAAATTTAGCATAACTCAATATATCAGCAGGGGGTAGGGTGCTATATAACACTTCGTGGTTTTCCTCCACCCATACTCATCTACATATAAATAGAAGGCGCACAAGAATGGAAAAGGGTAAAAACTTCGTTGTCTTGAATTTTTGCCGGAAAAAATATCATCTGAAGATAAGGAAGGGAAAAAATCCCCTACAGTGCGTACAAAGCAAGCGAAAAATATCCATATTTATTACATACATAGACAACTAGGAAATTAGGCTTAATAAACAAAAATGAAAGCGGAATTATAATAAAAATAAATCTAAAAAAAGAATAAAAATTCGAAGGGGGGGGGGAAGAGTTCAGACAAAACAAACGAACCCTAAATGAGATGATGGAAGAAGTCATTAAAAGAATAATCTTTCACGTAACGTTCCACAGACATTAAATTAATTTTTCCACAATTCGGTCTCCATGGGGAAAAAAAGAATAACAATGCAAAAAAAAAAATCAGGGAATTCATTTAGAATTGGAATGCGAAGAAAGAAATCCTGATAGTTTCATTTCCACCTATTTTCTCTCCCTATCTTCACGTAGGGGGAGGGGAGAACGAACGAGAACAACAAATTATAATTATGTAAAAGCATGAAAAAAGAAGAAAAAAAATTCTGGCGATGATTCTACGTCAGCTCATCTTTAGATAACTATCGTTTGCATTTAAATTATTTTCATTGTCTCGCATTCTTTTGAGCAGTTTTGCTCGTGCCATTTTCTTCTTCTGCTGTTCTTTTAGCAGTAAAAAAAAAAGCAAATAACTGGCAGACGAAGAATGAAATTAGACAAGGAGAGCGTTTATAAACGGATACTGTTTTCACATTTACCGAGAATATGTGTTTCTTCGTTTTTTCTTCCTCGGTTTTTATCAAAAAGTCGACATTTAATTTTTGCACGGAATAATTCGATTGCTTTTTAAGTATTCCACAAAATGCTTTTTTTTTTCTTTGATATGCAAAATAATTTGAAGAATATTCTACCTACTCTTGTGGAATATTTATTACATTTTATTTTATTTATATTCTTTTATGATTTTCCTTTTTATTAAACGTAAGATATATTAAATGAAAGAAATTGAATTTAAAGATAGCTAAAATATGTTAATGATTTATTTTTTGGAAATGTGTTCGGTGTTCTGGTAAATACGGTATGTATAGTTTTTGTGGAATTTCAGCTTCGATTTCAAGTACTTTGGTTAGCAGGATTTTTTTTCCCGTTAGATGTCTATACTCATGCTATAGAGTATTCATTTCTGAAAAGTATTTTGCAAATAAGTATCATTTTTCATGCACTATTTCGTATTTTTCTAATTTTTAACAGTTTAAATTTTATTTTGCTCATTTTTAAATCGAATAAATTAAAATCTTTGTTTTTTTCCTTCGTGATTTTTTCGTATTAGCCTGCCAAGTCGCCAAGGATTGATACCATCAAACAAATTTAAACCCTATATATTTTTTTTTATTCATTTGAACATTTTTATTTAAGTGTCTTTTTTGTTGTTGTTGTATTGATGATTTTATCCATTATGCTGGAATTTTTGCACTCATATGTTATAGTATATAAAAAATATATTAAGTATTATTTATTTAGTATTATGTTTTCGTAATAACTTTTGTTCTAAAGCTTCATTTTAGCCCAGTGGTACACGCAAAGATAGGGAAAGGTTGATCGTTCTTAAGGCTATGTTTAAACCTACAATCTTAAGAACTAAGACAAAGAGTTAGCTGATTAGTACTGTACCATCTTCCAAACCAGTTCTAAACTTTATTTCGAAACACAACATAAAGTATACGTCAAAAAAAAAAGTGAAATCTAGTTTTAATTAGAAGATATTGAATGATATATAAATTACATGTGCAGTATTTAGGTTCCTATGAGTTATATTTTTAAATATATAAAAATATAAACTAAAAGCTAAAAGTTGGAGGAAATAAATGTTTATATTTTGTCGAAAAGTGCATTTGTGTCTCTGTGAAAAAAACTACAATGTTTTCACTGCCGTAGCTAGTCCTGAGTGGCCCAGTATCAAAATTCCTTGAAGGCCCATTTTGGTTGACTTTCAACATTTTACGATTTATTCTCACACTTTGGGGCCTCTGAAGCTTGGGACCCCATATCAATTACACGGCGGTAGCTACGCCTCTGATTGTTATTCTACATTAAAAAAGTTTCCTAAAATTATTTTAAGGTCATTAAAAGTCGAAAAGAATGATTTTTTCCGCAATTTATTATTTCTCAGTAATTATATTTTTCAATAATTATATTAAAAACAAGTATCAAAAATTTAAAAATATCCCATGAATTCATAAAAAAAAACATAATTATTATTGGTTTCTAAGTTATGAACCATTGCGAGTACCTGAAAAAAACCCCTCTTAAGTAATAATAATCACAATAAAGAATAATATTCTTTAAATAGTTTAGAAATACAAGCAGGCAATAGAGGGGGAATAAAATTGGTTGGATTTGAAGTACTGAGCGAATATTAACTTTTGCATATACAACAATAAAATAAACCAAAAATTTACCTTCAGAAGTTGTGCATTATTTACAGCCAACGCATCGTTGCCAAAAATAAATAATTAAAAACTGAAAAAAATGTACAAAGTCTTAAGCGAATTCTAGCCATCACGAAATAAATCTCATCTATTTATGAATTACGACATACTATGATCTGAGTTACTGTTAACCGCTGGCCATTCAATTAAAATATCAACATCTTGTCAATCGATTAAAAAAAAATCGCTTTGTGGTATTGTTTTATAACCTTTTTTACGCAATCTCCTACAGACCCTTCCCCAAAACAAACGGCGACTACGACGTCTCAAACGAAACATTTCTGCCAAAAAGAAGTTACTTTTAAATGGGTTAATTAGAAGGTACGGTGAACATCACTAACACAGAAGGAAGAGCATTAAAAAAAAAAAAAAAAGGGAGGGGGCAGGCATCATTTACAAAGCGGGAACCAAACAAAGTTGATTCGCATGCGCTCACACATCCATCTGGAGTCCCAAGTTCAAGGTCGAACGGTTACTCTCTCCCTCCCTCTCTTATTCATGACTCTCCTCTTCCTCTCTTTCAGCAGATGAGAGGGGGAGAGGCCTGCAGTGGACCCCAATTGCTACCTTACCGCTAGTTCGCGTCATTCCCGTCCTGTTTGTGTGCGTACAGAAGGGGCGGTATACAAATAATAATAATAATTAATTATAGGTAGGTGTGATGTACGAAAAAGTCAATGAATATTGGTTTCTTTAACACAGAATTTCAATTAACTTTATTCAAAATGAAGATGCTTTATGTGTGAGTGTACTTAAAGGGAGATGAGTATTTTTTCTAATGGTGCAAAATATGAAATTTTGAGTTTTTCTTTCTGGAAAAAATTATGTACATTGTGAATATTAAACCAAGTGCAAATTACATCATATCAGAAAAATCATGGCACGCAATTTTAAAAATATGACTACATTCTTATAAAATTCATTCTTTTGTTCAAAGGAAAAGGAATCATAAGAAAAAGATACCAAGTTAAAAAGTAATTGTCAATTATGAAAGCGCTTTGAAAAGTAGCATCATTTTAGGATATATATATGATAATTAAATTGTAACGGATAATTTGACTTCTGTCGTCAACAACATCCTCCCTTGCTATCTCAAATAAAAAGACTTATATTTAAACAAATTAATTTAATAGCACCGTATCAACGGGTTCCAATTGAAAAAAAATTAAGTATATACATACACTTAAGTCCGAAGTAGCTGTGTTTGTGAAAATGAATACATATATTCTACATACATATGTCAAACCTGCAATCTTATAGTTCCTAAGGTCAAGAGTTTGCTTTTGTAGAACTGAGGATAACCTATTTTGAAATTTAAGTTAAAATTATATATAAATCATTGTACTATATACATAACCCCTACTTATATAACCAATACAATATCTTATAACCAATAAATCTAACACATTTTCAAAGACAGCTATCTTTCAAGAGTGTTTAACAGATAATAATTAGTGGAGAATTCTTGATGGTAGTTTGTATTACGTTAATAACAATGTGGATCCAACTATTTCTACTGAGAAATCGGAGGGGGGTAAAACAAGCGAAACAAGAAATGACTGATTCAGGCTTCACAAAAAAACTAAACCGATTGACGCTGCAAACCGCAGATATTGTTCAGGGTTAACCCACCCCAACATCGAGTTATTAAGGAATGGACCCAATTAATAACAGTTCCACGTCATCCGAATGATGGATCACATGACTAGCAAACGATTAGCAGACCAGCGAAAGTGTCTACGGTGTGGAACATTTTCGTATCATGTTTATGAGTTAAAGGGTTGTATATTTTTTTAACATGACATCCTTTTTTTATGTTTAAAACAAAACAAAAGACATCTGTTTTGCTAAACGGAAATAATGGAATGGTCCATAATATATACTGCTATAAGGCTAGGGCAGTAGCTCACACAAGAATTTTTCGAGGGGGGGGGGGTTAGGTTCGAAAGTCCACTATTCTCGTCCATGCTCCAATTCGCTCCCCCCCCCCAAGATATTCTTTTGATTTTGTCGATTTTCGGGAACACATAACAGTAAAAAAATTAATAAAGTCATGAATATTAACATTAATTAATAGAATTAATTAGTAATAACTAATACTTAATTAAATTTTACGTACTATATACATAGGATTATAATCAATCGTAAAAAATCAAGATATTTGGGAGGAGTCCGGACCCGAGGACCCCCCCTTGTGTACGCTTCAGGGCTACAGTAACATGTTCAGACATATGTGAGAGCTGAACATCACAAAAAAAAAATGCAAAATAAGGATGAATTGATAGAAATATTGCACAATTTCAGCTGGCAGGGAATAGATAATGATATTCATAAAAAGTATGTTTGGTTAAATATCTTTCTAATTAATTCATATTATCAAATATTTACCACTTTTTTTGTTCCATTGTTTTTAATATATGTGCTGTATTCAAAAAGGCTTGAATGAGTATTTTATAACGCCACACAACAAAACAACATCAGAGCTATTTTGCGAAGGATCACGTAATTTTGAACCTCGGTCAAGAGATGCGGATGACATATAAGAAATCCTCCTCTCCGAACTTCCACAACACGCCAACGGGAGGGCTTTGAGTCCTGTGCATCAGCCCACTGTGAATCTCAAGCAGCACTGTGGCCTGAAAACTGGCTACGAATCCGTAACCATGACCTGCAGGCTACCGTGGCAACTCAAAAAGGCTTGCTACTGTAGTATATGAGAATCAAAAACATAATGATTTGAATCCCTCATAGCACCTCAAAGAGACATACATGGAATTGTTTCTAGCTGAATACTTTTTTAAATAAATATGCTAAAATAAGTTACATGCTTCAGGTAAAAAGTATAACTGATCAGTGAAAACAAGCATTATTAGGATATTTGTTGGTATTTAGCCATTTCAATATGTTTTACAAAAACCATATTTCGTTCTCGGTTTGCTGATAAATATTTTTCGAATTTGGTTGGATGTTTAAAACTTAGACTAAATGAAACCTTTTGTATTCTTCAAACTGTATACAGAACACAAAAGAATGAATACTTTTTTTTTAAAGTTTGGTGAAGTTTTTAAAACATTTTCTCACTTTAGAAAACGAATTGGACCATTTGCTTTGATATAGGTGTAAACTTTTATAATTTTACATTTAAAAAAGTTACATTTAAAATAATCCTAAATAAAAACATAAAATCTAATGAAAAAAGTTGTTTTCAAGACGTTTTTGATGATTCTACAATGTAGATCATAATTTTTCTTCTTTGATAGAAAAAAAATCAAAATTTTTTGAAACTTTTCTTTTTGTATTTGTTTTAGAAGTAATAATAATATTAATTCTAAACAGAAAAAATACATGTAACACTGCCATTCATATACTTAGTAAGAAAAATTTCAGAGTTTTTGAATTTAAAAATAAAAAATATATATTTTTGTAACTCTAGCTTTGATTTCCTGATGTACTGGTTTCTCAAATCTCTCTTTTGTAGCGATAGCTGAATTTTTTTCAAATAAACTTTTAAAATTTTGTGAAGACACAAGAAAATTAAATTGAATCCGGTATATACTGCAGATGAATTCCATAAAAATTGGCTGGATGCAATATAATTGATTCTATAAAAAGTGTATCGTTTTTCTCCCTCCCTTCGAACGTTACCACGAGAGCGAGAGTTCAAGCGCCTGTTCCCATCCGCAGTGCCCGTACCTCCCCATTGTGTGAGGTTTGTCGGCCCCACGCAAAAAAATGAAAAAAGGGGCCTCTTTCTCTTCATGCATGCACTGGCAAATACCGACATTCGAGTTCCTGTCGGATGAAGAAAAGATAGAGAGAGGGAGGATTAAAAAAAAAACATTTTGGTAGTTTCTAAACTCAACTTACGATAATTAATGAAGTACCTTTTATTTTTAATTAGTTAGTACATGTTTGAGACAGATGTAACTCTTAATAGAAGTATAATTTATTGAAGGTCTCACACCACACGTGAAGAACATCTACACGCATAGCAACAAAGGGTTCATTCTGAAAAATGAAAGACAAATATATCTGAGAAATACAGGGTTTACCCGGATTACAAAACAACAATTTAATATTTTTTTCCCTTCCAAATGGAGCTGCGGATTGGTAATTACCATCGCACACCTAGTACATTCTGCGGGAGCAGGTATAACTTTTTAGTGTGGCACTATATGGGTGGATACCAATGGGCACAATGTAATTTTGACACCCAGTGTAACGTTTGAGTTAAATAAAGGTAGCGTGATATTTATTAATTTAAATATTTAGTTTATTCACGTCGCAGCTATTAATTACAATATGTACACTGCAGTAATTAAAAAAATATTGTTTTGAATTATTAGAATCCAAGTTCTGTTGTTTGTGGGGGGGAGGTCCGTTTTGTCTCTACGAAAGTTTTTCAACCGTCACTCTCCCAGCCTTCTCTAGGGTCTATTTAAAAGGTAGTTGCCGGCACCTTTATCCTCGAGTTACACCCGATTCATGGGTGGAGTAGGGGGGGTCCTCGAGGAGTCAAATGCTGCCGGGGCAATGTCCAAGACAAGACAGAGCAATATTTTAAGGGTGCAGATGTTCATTGGACAATGATCATATCCACAAAAGAGGCCGATTCACAGCTGTGTGGCGGGAAACATTACACCAGTTGACTCCACAGATGGAGGTACCGGAAATCTGATGATGCAAAGTTGTACCAGGAATTTAATTTTGCCTAGAGCAACTAAGCCGAACAGAAACTCTAGGGATCTTTAACATGCTGCATTTTCTCACGACATGGACGCTGTCGATTTTTTGCATCATGAAAATCCACCGACTTGGGCTAGAATTGAATCCTCAAATTTAAATGTACAAGGCCACCACTCGACACATTTAATATAATAATGTAACTTTTATACCATTGGATAGACCAGTTTTAGTAGATTTATTGTACAGTATAAGGTGTGAATGCTCTTTCAAGAACATTTGGAAGAAGGACGCCATTTTCCCCCGAAATGGTGTCGATTCGAGAGAAAGTCCAATATGTGCTTTGGTTTCACAAAACAAAATTGCCCATTAATATTCAGCGAAAGTTTCGACGTTCTTATGGAAGCAAATCTCTTGGTGCAAAGCGATGGTATGAAAAGTTCAAAGAAACAAGCAGCGTTAAGGATCTTCCCTGCAGGCCGAGTGAGTGAAGCAACTATTAAATTTAACACTTAGCGGGGACTAGAATACCGCTTAGACATTCTCCGATCTACCAAGGACACACGTTGAAATTAAATGAGGTAAATAATCTTATAAAAATTAAAAAACTACAAAAATATCGAAAAAAGCATACATTTAATTATAATTGTTTGAGTAAAATAAATATTTATAATCCGGACAAGAATTTTGGGTCACCCTGTATATCTTCCAGTACAATAATACCAATGATATATATGACTGTCAACAGAAACTAATTTTAATTGAAGTACAGAAGGGAAGTATTATGTAGAAGTTTCTTGGCTAAATATTAGGCGTGATCAATATCGTGATGTTTATAGAAAGTTCAAAATAAAGTAGATGGGGTTTTTTCCTTGCTGAAGATCTTTTATAGATTTCACTACAGTTGAGTACCCACTGTCAGATAATAATGCGATTTTTTTTAGAGTTGGACGTTAAAGATTAAACTAAATAAACTATATTTAAACATTTTGCACATGTCTTCTTGAAAATAATCAATATTTAGAATAAATATAGTAGTTCCTCTTTTAATTTAAAATTTTGATGTTTATTTCGTACAAACATTTCATCTTTATAAAACTGAAAAGCCCCCCTAAATTTGCAATCCAAATGACTATGATTAATATGAAATATCTTTTCAAATCAGATACTGGATGCAGTTTATAAGATTCGTTTTTTTTTAAGTCAACAACTGTTCTCTTCAATACTATTAATTTTGTGGGAATCGGGTGCAAATCCAGTAAAAGGGGAGGAGGGGGGGGAGACAAGAAAGAAAGAAAAGTAAGTATACTACCATTCCCCCCCCCCCTAAAAAACATGATACACTACACTTTCACCGAATTCATCAAATCGTTGTAATAATAAATCTACGTATGTGACAAGCGGTGGAACGCGCGTAGAAAAGTACTTTCCACAGAACCAAACGATACACACATATAAACAAAAAAATAAAAAAAAAAAAAGAAAAGTTGCTCTTCCCTTGCTACTTCCTCCTTTCCAAATGTCAACATTTCCATTAATAAACATACATTTCAATAAAAAAAAAATAACGATTTTTGCTCAGATGCCACCTAAATTCCTCCAACCCAAACAATTTAAAAAGAAATTAACTACGAACACCCCTCTCACACACACAAAAAAAACCCGTCCAAACAACAAAAAAACAAATACGCCATGGCTATTAATTAATGGCCGGGGTGGTTGAGAACAAAGGGAGGTTCTGTTTAATCCGCACTCCCCCCAGTTTGGAACGTATGCCAAAAATTACTTTCTTCGCAGTTAAACGTCTATGAAATACGACTTTGTCAGCACTTAAAAGGGAAAAGGATAAACATATCTGGTGGCATATGAAAGGATGAGACACAATGCTAATTCGAGATGGTTCTGTGTCACAGAATGAAGTAATGACAAACGATTTTGTTGGCATTCTATTTTTTTTTAAGGAGGGATGGAAATATGGAAGTTAATTATGTTCTTAAAGGCATTCTATTATGGGAATTAATGTGCAGAGAAATTGGAATTATAGTGTTCTAATTAATAATGATAAACATCCCTTTCGTATATATTATTCTGTTTTTGTGTATAAATGTCACATTTCACGTTCGAATTGTGTGTTCATAAGGAATATAATAAAACCCCCACATTCATATGTTAATTGGGGTTGTGACATAATTAAAACTGATTTAGATGGAGAGAGTCGGAATAATAAGTAAATAAATTGGTTAGTATATTTAAAGTTATTAAGCGATAGTTTTGATAAATATTCTGCACTAGAATATAACGTACTGCAGTATCAGATGTTATTTTGAAAAAAAAAAACGTCTTTCTACAACAATTGAAAGCGATAGAATTCAATATTTTTTAATATCAGTCAACACGAGGACAATACCTGAAGTAATACCTTTTGCTCAAACTTCCATAACACGGCATATGAGAACAGAATCGAAGACTGAGGAGTGAATATTTTGCGTTACACAATTGCTGATGGCGATGAACCTCGGTCAAGTGACAAGGGCAACACCTGAGAAGGCACCTCCCTCTCTAAACTACCACACCACGCCAACGGGAGGACTTCGAATTTCGACAGATTTAACATTCATCTGCCTCCTCTACACTGGTGGTCTTCAGTGGCCCCAGGACTCGAATCCGCGACACTACGGGTACGAATTAATAACCATAACCACAAGGCTGCCACGGCCCACTGGTGTAGCAAGTCCCGAGTGGGCCCTGTATTAAAATTCGTTGGGGCCCTTCTCTAGGGCACCTTAACATTTTACCGATTTTTTTCCTTACGTATTTTGGGGCTCCTGAAGCGTGGGGATCCCGTATCATTGATACGGCTGATACGGCGGTAGCTATGCCCCTGCCACGGCCCATAATAGAATGGAGGTTTTCACTAATATCTCATAAAAAATAAATGACATAAAAATCCTTGAATGATGTTTCAATCTTAAATTGTCTGAATTTTACGTTTTAAATTTCTTCTCCCAGAATCTGTACTTGTAAATTAAAGTAGAGTATGCTAACATTAGTGTTTTACTTTGGGGAGGGTGGCGAGCGAGTGAAAGTAATATTAACGTCTTACTATAAAGCTGCACGAGGGCTACTAGCAACGGACCGCGTAATGTTGAACCTTGGTCAAGTGAGTTGGCATCCTAACGGGAGGACTTTGAACTCGACAGATTTAACGTGAACCCCCTCTATACGGCGGATCTTCTGTGGTCGCAGGACTCGAACCCTTGACCACAACAACTAGGCTACCATGGTTTCTAGGACGAGGGAAAAGTTACTTCTTTTTAAATACACTTTAGTTCAGCCCCAACACTAAAGTTTTCGTGCAAAAGATAATTTTAAAATCCGAAAAATTCTAGGATTATTTTTATGAATTAATTGTAAAATAATTTAGCTGCGGCAAGGCAGTTGACAAAATTCAAAACTGTCGTAAACTTTTTTTTTTTTAAAAAAATGCCTTGAAAACTTTAGGAATCATTTTGATGTTACATTTTTGTCACACATAAAGCAGTTTCTAACATTTTATTTTGAAGACATTTTTCAATTTTAATCCAACCTTCCTATATAAGCACCATCTTTTCCAATAACACACCAAACATTTCACCAAGTTTTTCCAAAAGTGGAAATGGAAAGAAATATAGAAATTATTCCATTCCGAAATACCGATATACGAGTAAAAGATCACGAACAAAATTCGAGTAAAAAAATGCTTCTAGAAAGATTTCTTTCCAAATAATTCAAACACGCAACTCTACACAAAACCAATACAACCACACAAGTAGAGTGTTCCATTAGTATCGACCTACGCCTACTAATGGTTCTTTTGGATTCAGTTAGGAAACCCAATGGATTTTGCCCATTGCAAAACGTTAGGAGTTTCACCAAAAATTTTAAATAAAATCTGCATAAAAGTCTGCGGGAGAAATTTCCCTCGACAGAATTGTTCATTAGTGAACGGTTTGAATTGTTAGAAAAAGATATTTTAAATTATGAAAAGCATCTGCTATGTATTAAATTTTCGCATATTCTTGAAGCTTAGAACAGTTTTCGATCGAAGGGTTTTTAAAGAAATTTTGTATCTCCTATTAAAATTTGTCGAAAATTGAATTTTAAAGGTACAAAAATAGAGCTTTTGGATGGTTTGGAATTATTTGTTGAGTCAAAATTAAATTCAGTTTATATTCATATATATTTATTTTCATTCTTATACAAGATTGCAGTTTTATTTAAGGCTATACAATGAGTTTGAAATGGGTGAAGCTGTTGCATAGATATTATAGTGAATAGAACTAAATCGCTTTGCTACACATTTTTGTAATAGGTTGTAAAAAGCTCTATAATTTGAAGGGAAAATAATAAATTTGAATACTAAACATTAAAAGAATTTAAAAATTTGACAAAAAATCTTTAATTTAATGAGAATTCTAGAAAAATAATACATTTTTTTTAATAAAATAATATACAAAATTAGAAAATATATTAAGTTTGTTTTTTATTCGGACAAATAACTATTTAAAAATGAGTGAGAATTGTACGCACTTTAAACCAACAAGATGACAACTGGCAACGGATCCCGTAAATTTGAGCTTCAGTCAAGTGACTAGGTCGACACCAGGGCTGGCACCCCTTTCCCCAAATTACAACACTAAATTAACAGGAAGACGTTGAGCTCGACAGATTTAACGTCCATCAGCGCTCTCTACACAGCGGGTCTTCAGAGGCACCAGGAATCGAACCCGCAACACGCCAGCCACGAACAACGTAAGGAAGTACTGTCGTTAAATACTAATTGCAAAAAAGAGAGTTTTTGTTTCTACAATATATCTCTTTAACTTTCAGTTGGCTGGTCTACTTTTTTTAAGCCACTGTAGGGAATATATTTTAATGTGTTCTGATCCACAAATTTAAAGACTTTTAATACATTTAGAGTGACTCTTCGAAAAATTTTGACGCTAAAGGTACTACAAAAAAATTTGTGGCCACGGTAGCCAAGTGGTCAGGCATCGGATCGTGGCTAGCGTGTCATGAGTTCGATCCCAGTACCACTGAAGACCCGCCGTGTAGGGGAGCGATGCACGTTAAATCAGTCGAGAGCTCAAACGTCCTCCCGTTGGTGTGGCGTGGTAGTTAGGAGAGGGGGTGCCAGCTCAGGTGTCGTCCGCGTCACTTGACCATGGTTCAAAATTACGCGGACCGTCCCTAAAAGCCCTCGTGTAGCTGAACAGTGGGACGTTAATATTCACTCACTACAAAAAATTCCACAGAAGAACGAACACATTAGTAAAAAAGTATTAAAAAACCTAATTTAATTTATTGAACTTATATAAATTTAGATGGAAAAATGTCTCAATAAATTTTTTTGCACAAGCAAAAACTGAGCGATCTTGCAAAACCAGGTACTTAATACCAGAGATAACAAAATGGAGGACAAAAGGAAACATGTCTAGAAAGTACAGATCTACAACAGGCAGACTTCGTAATTTTAAATTACGATGACATGACGAAGATGACATCTGAGTAGGCACTCTAAAATTCTACATCACATCTGGCAAGGAAGAACTAACTCTGCAATCGAGTTCGTTAAAAAAAAAAACAGATTTCATTTTGGAAGGAAAAAAGCTCTAAAACCTTAAATATCCTTGCTTCCAGACATACATTTCAAACCACATATACAAAACCACAGGTGTGTGTGTGTGTGTGTGCTAAAAATAGATTATATATATCCAATTACATATATATATATATCTCTATTCCGATAATTTTTATCAATATTTCATTTTTACATTAACGTATCGTTCCTTAAAAAATATCACGCAAATCATGGAAACCAAATCCCAGTTTGCACCAACTGCACAATCAACTACACGCATTGACAGTATCATGCAAAAGCATCTCACTGTCAGTTACCGAAACATCCATACAGACAGATGAGCAAGAGATAGTGCCCAATCAGGAAACCCGGTGACGTATGTCAAATCCCACTACTAGCATGCATGACGCTGCCTCTAGCACCACTCGTCGTCGCCTGATGAAGGTTTCGGTGACGTTATCTTTTGACATTACCACTACGTTGACGGTAGTCCGTTTTCTGGATGACGTCAGCGAGAAAGAAATAATAATACACAACAAAAAAAGAAATTTTATTGGACCATGAACAAAGGAAAGAGAGAGAGAGAGTTTATTTTCAGCAATGATAGCGAATAGAGTATCTGAAGCAGAAAGGATTTTTATTATTATTATATTTTCCCTTTTTTTTTGCAGGAGATGATAGAGGATTTCCAACATGCTATGAGATTTGTTCCATCGGCCGCATCAAAGCGTTTCTGTGTTCGGTTCTTTCAGATATGAGGTACGTAATGGAAGTTCTATATCTGTTGGCGCTGACATCACACTCACATATCTTTTTCTTTCTCTTTTCTTTCGGTATATGTTCCACTGAAGTACTGAAGGATGTTGAGTTGATCGACTACAGTGTGTAGAATGAAGTTTCAATACATCTATTTTTATGTGTATCATTTTGATGCGTTTTTGTAATGGTGAAGTTTGTGTTTCATCTAAAAATTTCTTCGACGAACACTCGCATATAGAGTTGCACAATAAGTTCGCATTTAGATAGTTTCCAAAAAGCGTGGTTTGTGAGCTATGATGATTTAGATGAATTGCATGTGAATGGTATTTCATGTGACAATTTAGTAAATAACTGCAGAATTATATGCGGATATATGGAAAAATGGAATTATATGCGAATGAATTCTTCTATAAGTTTTCAGACTTCTGCTTCGAATTTTTTCAGAGTCCACTGTGAAATTCCTATTAATCTGGTTCTAGATGTAGATACATGTCTAAAAAGCAATAATGACCCCCACTTGTGGCAAAACTAATAATTCAAGGTGTTCAACGTAACAGTAAGTTAGAAAATCGTTTTCTTGTTAATGATTCCAGTTCTGAATTAGCCTTTCTTTAAAATTTGACGCGAATTGTACATCTGGATATCCTGAACTACATAAAAAACTAATAGAACGGCAAAATCTGACTTCTGATTATGTCGTCAAAAATGTAAGAACTTTAAGAACGAGAATGAAGTTTGTGGAAATCAATCGTCTTCAGCAATAAGATCATTTCATGGACATCTCATTCTGATTATGAAAGTAGTTGGAACAAGAAATCAATTAGCGATGAAAGAAACTATTCCGCTGTTTTACACACAATACCATTTTATCATATTCAAATAAAACTCTGTGTTTGCATTTGTTCAATTATCAAGGGCCTTTAAATGATAATATATTAATACATTTTCGGCTATTGATTATACTGAATTTTGAATGCTTCCATTATATCCTTTTTTTTTTTAAATCCAAGTACAAATAATGTGAAAAATATATAGAAAATTCTTTTTATTCTAAATTTGATTCCTTATTTCGATGTTTCTCCTTTGGATATAATCATTTTTTATCATGTATACGTTATTTTTGTATGAAGTTATTTATCTACCAAACAAGTTTTTCAATATTTGTCCATGTATATATTATTTAACAGCTAACTATGCACCCCCCCCCCCCAATTTCTACCTATGCATCTTTTTTTTTTATGTGTGAACTTTCTCCAAATTCTTTTTTCTTTATTTTTCTATCTCTGCTCATGTAAGTTCTACTATTTCTATTTATGTACATTTTTCATTTTCTACCAATTTAAGTTCTTTATTTTATACGTATTTTGACACGTTCTTCATTTTTCCTAAACAAATAATCTTCTGTCTCTGTCAACGAACGTCCATCTGTATCTCTCTATCTACCACTACTATTTATGTAAATTCTTCAGTTTCTACCGATGTATGTTCTTTTATTTCTACCTATCTACATTCTTCCATCTCTATATACGTTTTTCCATTTCTACATACGTACGTTTTTACACCTATATGCACGTTCTTCTACCTATTTATGTACATTATTTCATATCTATTTTTGTACATTATTTCATATCTCTATATGTACATTCTTCCATGTCTACTGAAATATGACCTTTCATCTTTACGTATGACATTTTTAAATTTCTACATATATATTCCTTTTTGCATCTCTATTTATGAACTTTCTTTATATTTACGCGTATTCTTCAATTTATACCTGTGCATGCTATATATATTTAGGTAGATCCTTCCATTTACACAAAAATATGATCTTTCATTTCTACATATGTACGTTTTTATATCTGTTAGATACATTACATATATAAAACATACATATCTTCCATTTCTAGAATATACGTTTTTATATCTGTTACGTATGTTTTATATATGCAATGTATCTATCTTTCATTTCTACTCATGTAGGCTCTTCTATCTATTTTTATGTACATTCTCCCATCTTTCATGTCTACATAAGTACGTTCTTACATCTCTATGTACGTTCCTAGATAAACCAGTTATTGATAAACAACGTTAGTTTTTATGATAATATATGTTAACAAGAATAAAAATGTTTTTTTTAAGTTGATATTTTCAAACACTATTCAGATCTAGAAATTAAATTAGAACTAAATTTTGTAAAAATGTCGCAAATGCATACAAATTCAGGGCGAAAATTTCCTTTCCTTAGATTACTGTCAGAACTCAAAACAGTCGAGAATTCTTTTCTTTTTTTACTCCGTGAAACTCAAGCATTGCCACAATACACAGCAAATTCTTTAACCGTATCACTTTACGTATATTCTTAGCTCATTATAATGTTTCCTTTCCGGGGGTGCAAAAAGAACTTGCATCATTTGTCATTTTTTGACAGCATTCGCAGTCGCAATTTCGCCTGCTTTTCTTCAGTTTAAAAGCATAAAATAACACCTAGAAGAACTGTTCAAGTATTACCACACTTTAAAACTTGGTGCCTTTAATTGTAGCATTTAACGAGCGTTGCCATTAACTGAATCAAATATGTAAAAGTTAATATGATTTTCGCATTTTTCCTCCCATAATCATTGTGACGTTACATCTTTCTTACTGTTATGTTTTTCAAATATTTTACACTATTTTGAATTGTAAAAAAAAATCATTTCAACGATCATGCACTATATCTGAGCAATATATTTACAATCTCGAATAACTTTCGAAATGAAATGTATGCGCAATGCATTGTGGGGGAAAAGTGCGTATCTGATATAATTACTAATATACCTAATTTATGAGAATGAGTGATCGTGATTATTTATTTGTTCCTCTGAAGCAATAATAAAAATCCTTTTTTTTTTCGTAATAATTATCTATTTTATCTTCTATTTCTTCTTGTTTTCCTTATTTTATTTATTGTTATTTTAGAATTTTACAACAACCTCTGACCATTTCCGTAGGAATAAAATTCATGAACAGAAGAGATTTTCACCTCGAGGGTTTTTCAAGGGAAAAGGATCCGTATTCCGTACTTCCATGCAGAATCCTAAAAAATTACTCTAAAAGAATCAATGGAAGAAAAACAAGGGGTTAAATTCGATATGGTCACGTGATAATACAATCTAGTGTTCTCCATTCGAAAACTGACATTCGACTTGTCGTTCTATTTGTGAAATCGAGATGAAGATATCAGATTTAACATAAAGCAAAGATGTTCAGGTATTGATTCTTCAAAAACCTTTTCAAAAACTAAAACAAATATTCTAATGATTTCCGTGTTCTTTTAAATCAAGTGCATTTTGTTTTGCAGTATTATTGTTTACAAACATATACTTTAAAAAAAAGTCTGCGAAATGCAAAAGTTGGCAACCGCGAAGGGCATGAACTGATTGGTTCGGAACACGTGAATGCATTTATCATGCGACTATGACGTCACATAAACTTTTGAGCTGATTGGCCAGAATCATGTATTTGTAGTTATGATGTGACTGTGATGTCACATGAATTCAGCCCATAAATACCTTAAGTTCTTGAATTCTGGAAAAGTGCTTGTCGAAACGTTTCATTCAGATGAAGCACTTTTCTTCTTACGTATATTCTACTAAATTTCTTATTTCTGCACTTAAACCGTTGCATCTGTAAAAACATGCTTTTGAAGACCTGCAGCCTATCCGCTGCGCCACCAAGACGGCAACTCATGTCGATTTTTTTTAAAAAATCAAAAATTTGCATTCATGAGATAATGAACTACTAACTGGTAGGTTCGAAGTGAAGAGGAGCTTCATTAGGGCATTCTTGTTATGGAAGAAACATGATATATTCCAGATACGATCTTGAAAGATCACGAAGAAGCCTCAAAAACACGAAAAGATTTTCCAACTAAAATGACAAGCCATGAGAAGGTGGAATTATCACGATAATCAACGCCACCGAAACTGCAATTTATCTTTTTCAAAAGATACACGCACATACGGAAAAATGAAAATAAATTAAGAGAAAGAGAATAGTTCAAGAAACTTTTTTTTTATCTCTGTGCAGAATCAAACACCCGTGTTATTCATTCCAAACCAAAAGAAAACTTTCTTAAGTCCCAGAAATATACAAGCACAAATTGATTCAAAGTTACAGTGAACTTTCTGCTTCATAATCGTTTGGAGAAAAGAAAAAAAATTATAAAAAAGCATGATCCACCCTTCTTACTTTTTTCCATCCCACATTGCTTCCATCAGTTCACACCATTCGGGTGTAGACGCAAAAAAAGAACGATTTTTAAAATGAAAAAAAAGTAAGAAAGAAAGCAATTAAGCAGACGATTCTTAGCAGTGTCGACCCCCCCCCCTTTTTTTTTTCTTTTCTTCATCCCTCCATTCTGCTTAAAACAGGAGAGTTATGAGACGAAACTTGTTCGCATACCTTTCTACAGCAGACGACATTTAACTGCAGCATAGCCAAATCTAAATATAAAAGTTATTCTTTTTTCTTTTATCCCGTTATGCGATATTTTTCCCCTCCTGCTTTAACCAGCATTGGTTCTGATTAGCTTAATAACAAACTTGATTTTTTCCCCTTCTGCTGCTGATGCAAAACTTCGGTCTAAAGAAGAAAAAAAGATACGTATCTCTCTTAGTGTGTGGATTGGGGTTTCTGGTTTGTTTCAAAGGTAGTTTTGAATGTGGGATTTTTAAATGTGAGTGTTGATTCAAATTGTAAAGAAGGCGGTCTGTCTAAAACTAGAAGACATTCAGAGACTAGGTGCACAATTTTAAAGACAATATTTTAAAATGTTTTTCCTTAGTTTCTGCTCAGCTTACGAAGTGTGCTGTTTTGAAGAAGCAATTTTTTTCCTTATTTAAGCCCGGTAAGAATCAGTTCCTTTTCAAAGTAGTAAAAAAGTATTATATTGCTTCAAAAAAAAAGAGAAAGGTTATAAAAAATGTATTTTTAAATACACTTTGAATTTTTTAGCATCCAGAAGATATCATATAAAAAGTTTCCATTGCTAATTAAATCTCAATCAAGATCTCTCATTCAGATATATTAATAACAATTTTTTGAATTGTGCATGTAAAATGGATGTGGTTATTAAAATATTATATATATAGGCACCTTATATAATTAGAAAACTTTTGAAAAATGGGTATCTAAAGCGTAAAATTATCGCAGCTAATTACGTTATCACAAATTTTTGGCTATATAACAAATCTAGTACAATTTCAATTTCGCTTTGTAATCAGTGCAGCCTTTAATGATGACGTGTGAAATATCTTAACTACTCATAATTTATTTAGCTACTGAAATTGTAACATGTATGAGTGTAATAAATATTTTTCCCTTCAAAATGAACATGTTACTTCTGTAAATCTAATTTCGTTTAAGAATAATGAGCTATAAACATATACATTCTCTCTTTCCCTGTAATATAAGCGATAAGTTAGAATCATCTAGAATGGTTTCCTCGTGGATATAGTACATGGCTTAATTATCGGATAGGCACAATTTACCTAAAATCCGTCGCACCTATATTTTTTCAAGCTGCCTTTTTTTAATTTTTTGGTTTATTCGCCGCATAACGAGCACCCACTTTTTTACGAAGAAATCTGAAAAGCGTGTGCAATGAATGCTCTCTATGTTTTAAAGTCATTTATTTGAAGTATAATTCCAGACTTTTGAAAAAATAGACTTTCTAGAGCTACAACCCTTGTCATTAAGTTATGTCATTTCTTTTGAAAATAAACAGTATTTTTCAACACACACATGTAGATGTCGAACATTTTTTTACACATCATCTCTTTTTTTTATTTTTTAAACTATCATTCTCGTAAACTGTATATAACGCGCGCCTGTAAATTTCGATCTTATTCTTTGAGTTAAAAGTGCGCGTTATACACCGGATTATATGCGATGATTATCTGAAATACCAATAACAAATGAATTGTAATTTTAAAAAAACTATAACTCAATC
Organism: Trichonephila clavata; assembly: GCA_019973975.1. NCBI lineage: Eukaryota > Metazoa > Arthropoda > Arachnida > Araneae > Nephilidae > Trichonephila > Trichonephila clavata. Next base: position 140,093 of record BMAO01009090.1, on the reverse strand, counting down.
TTTTAGTCGCCAAATCTGAAGATGGAATCCGAAATGAGTCGCAAGATGAGGGATGGGATCTGAAAAACAGGAAATCGTTAATCCTCATGATTCTGATCAGGACAATGGAACAAAATTAATAAATTTTTGTATTGTCATCGATCCTGGACAAGTGAGCAAAATTTCTAATTAATCTGACCTTTTAAAGTGGGTAAAAATTGAGTTCAAAGATTCCGTTACATACAAGTGAAGCTTGTATAAAAAGGGTATTAAAATTAAAAAGCAATGCTTTTAGAGAAAGAACTGATGTTTTTCAATACCAACTTAGTAAATAAAAATTCAATTCGCAAACTAAGTCAGTAATTCATTAATTTTTTTAGATATTATTTTGTTTGAGATTTTTATTGTCCTAGAACAACATTGTAAAGGAGAAATCTCACCATTAGAACATAACAATTAACTAAGATTATTAATTAGCGATTGTGAGCAAGAAAAGGAGCCACGAATAAAGAAACAAAATAGTTTTCTAAATTATTTTTGATTTTTTTTTTTTTAATTTACCACGAATTGCTAAAATTTTTGACCTGATGCTTTCGTTCTAGAACGAACACAGCATCAGTTCGACAGTTCTCATGTGTGTTTAAGATTTTAATATAAAAAAATATAACGAAGATATAATTTTTTTCTAATAAAACAAAAAAATGCAGGGGGGGGGGAGTATCGCAAAGTCATTAATTTTCAATAAAATAACAATTATCAGTACAAACTGCTGAATAAAAAAAATAAATGAAGAAGAGTTCACATTAAATAAAGTTCTAGGTCCTGCGCTGAATTAACTGGATGCATTAGTAAAGAAAACAAAATAAAACAGTTGATCATTAAGAAAAGAAAATTTAATTACTTCCAGAAAATTAATTATCATTGAAAAAATCCGCATCCAAAACTGCTCACAGAGAAAAATAACAAACCAAAAAGTATTTCTTCTACATTTCTATTTCCGAATGCAAAAGTCTTTTCATAATGATTTTAAAATTTGCTGTGCCTTGTGTTTGATGTTGTCTTGTAAAACATCATAATTATTTTTGTTTCTCTACGAATGTAAAACATTTTAGAAAAAAAAAAAATTAAATGAAGAATCACGACAGTAAGAAATAAATGATATTTATTTTGATAAAAAAAAATCCTTCGCACACATTGTTTAAAATCTCTTCATTTCATTCAGATTTGTCTATCCAAACGATATTTTAAAATAATGACTAACACATTGCTGACAATATATTTTTTCTCTGAACGTTTACATATTCAAAGTATGGCAGTACGAAAGATTATTGTTCCAAAATTCTGCTTTGGATTCCTAAAGCTTTTTTTTTTTTTTGGAATGTTCAAAAGTTCAACGAATTTATAACATTTTATGAGAAATTAATATTTAAAATTTACAGAAATGCTTGAAAAATCGAAAGTTTTCCAAAAAAAAGTCCCCTTAAATGAGGTTAATAGGATTCTCATATATAGTGCATCTATATATGAGAAATATTACTTAAAAGTTTTGAAATATTCGTTTTTTCCCAAGGAAAATTATTTTATTTATTCTAAAAGGGTAAAAGTTACCAATTTCGCCAAATGAAACACGTCTCCAATTTAAAAAATGCCACCAAATGCTGTCAGTGTTGTTTTTGAACAGGCGCAGGAATGGCTTCACTCTAGGCTGCATATCGCGGTATTTGGCAACGTCTTTTGATTTCATGAAATTGGTTAAAAGTATAATAAAAGTATAAAAAAGATATATAATTTTGTGTGTGTGAATTTAACTTTCCTTCTCTCCTAACATAGTAACACAGATTAATGTTTATAGTTTTCACAGACTTAATGTTATATTATGTATAGAACGAAATAGTAATTTTAAAAAAAACACAATATAATTACTACAGTATAAAAGTCATATAGTTTAAAAATATGCCAAGGAAGCAAAATTAAGGAAAAGTCTGACAAACTGACAAAACCGTCTGACAACTGAAAAACTTGCAAGAATTTTTTAATTGATTATAGAATAACTTCAAGATTATACAATCCCTTCACAGTAATTTCAACTGCGTTAATAGCTATTTAAGTATGATGTATTTAACCTTTAAAAACAGTTCTTTTTCGCTAAATACAATAGATTGGACACAATACAAAATACCCCGATTATGGGTCAAATTTTTTGACACTACGAGATGACAGCTTTAAGTTATTTTATATTTTAAAAGCAATCACTATTCTCTAACCGTAATATCGCATCAAAGCAATATAATAATCCATAATTATAGCTATCCAGCCGAGATTCTGAAATTATTTCACTTCAGTTTAAGCTCCATCGTTAAGAAACTGAAACGATCTTTACAGCTCCACCGGCAACGGGTTCCCATTATGTTCTATGCACTTGTCATGAGAATTCAGTACTTTCGAGAAAACAGAGAATATGTTCATAAACTTTTCCATTAACCGACCAGGCTACCTCAGATATCACGCAGACGATTTTGATCACGCGAACTTTAGATGCAGAAATCTGGCAGCGCAAAAGGAGGACTTTTATTCTGTAATGTCTCGCTTTAAAAGGACGGCGGTTGATTAAGTGGTTTTAGCATTTAAAATCCATTAAAGTGGAAGGTGGTTATCAGTGGAAAGATTTGTTAAGAGAATGTTTTGGGAAAATAGTAGATATGAAAGTGGCAAAACATGTGTTGAAATTCATAAAAAAAAGATTAGTCAATGTATGAAGTAAAAAGAGTTATTTAGAATGACAACTGCATCTCGAAATACAAGCTATTCAGAGGCTGAAACAATGCCTATTTAAAATATTTAGGGATAGCGTTCTTTTAAAAAAAAATATCTTATTCTAAAATATTTATACATTTTAGATTTTGTGATCGACTGTTTTTCGATTCACACACGCACAACCATCCTATAAGTCCATTAAAGTATAGTTAAAAAAAAACTTTCAAGAAAAAAAATTTTCTTTAGGTTTTTAGTCAATTTTGAAGACGATAAATGTTTTTCTTCCCCATAATGCAACAAAATTTTTCAGGAAAAAAAAAACGGGAATTTTTTTTTTTAAAATATTTTTATTAGTGAAATTATTACAGTAAGTGATTTCGTTCCAACTTTTTAAAAATACGATATTTTTTTAAAAAAATAATAGCATTGTACCGTTTGCACTCAAAAGTTTCGATATTTTAAATAAAAAGTAATTGTTTTATTTGTTCCGTTAAAAAATGTCTCATGCTTTTCACTGAAACGTGAAATTCAAAATAGTTGGACAGATAAAATTATTTTCTTTACTGTTGTTATTGTCATTAATCTCTATTTTCTACTTCAATTCTCGTTTTTTTTTTTTTAATGAAATTTTTTAAGTAGTTTTTTTCACATATTATGTGTAAATAGGAAATAAAAACTGTACATAATTTAAAAATCATATGTTTCAGCTAACTACAAACGCTTAAAATTATAATTTTAATATATTAAATTGTAATTAGATTTCTATTGAAATATTATTGCGTTTTGACCTAAAATTTGCCTTATTATGCTGCAATGAAGATGCTGTTGAATGATAAAACGTAAAACATGGGCGAAAAGCACAAATTTTCTCATTTATCTTTAACAGGTCATATGTTTCGTAAATTATGCATGCATGAAATCATCCATGTTAAAAAGAGCAATATTTTACGAGAGCCAAGAAACAAAAGCAAAATCAAATATTCCCAGGGTTGCTTTTAGACAAAACAAATGCTTCTACCACCTGCTGTAGTTTTTTTTTATAAACCAGAATAAAAGAAACAAAAAATATTACTTCTACCTAATTAATACATTTTTTATTCACTGAATTGCAAATCAAGGAATTTGGGGGTTATGTGCTTCCTAAAACTAAAACTTGTGCATACACATTGGAATATTACCAACATTGAAGAATACATGACCAAATGTGGTTGAAATACATAGCGTTTTTTTTTCGTGCACAAATTAAAACATGAACCTCCCTGCATTCATTTATTTGCATTATTCTTTTGACCACAACATACACAAGTATGCTTACGTCACTGCGAAAGAAAGACATATATCATTGCTAAAAACGCGCTATCCATTTCTATTATTAGTCATAAATAAGCCTCTCACCGACAGCGATACATAGCTCGTATTTTCCAAAAGCACATTAAAAGATCGTTAACTGTGTTTACAGCAAGAACTACAATAAATTGCACACGTCAAAATTTTCAGAACGAAGCTCGATAAATATTCGATTTTATCGACATCGGCATGATGTATGCCTTGCGTCACACAGTGTCTGATGCACGTTTGGACAAGCCGGAGAAATTTAAATGTTCAAAGATATCGATTGTTGCTCTTTATGTATATCGATTAAGTTAGAGGAATATCGACAGATATTGTGGCAGCACGTGTTAAATTTTTTTTTCTTTCTATTTCTTTGCAAGACTGTAATTAACAATTCTATTTGAATTTATTTTTTTAGTTTATGTTCCTTTCGTTTAAAAAGTGGAATATGTTCTTGGATAGAGTCTAGATTAGAGCAATTGGTGAGAAATAAATGTGAACTAAATTTACAACACAAGTGGTCTGCTTTAAAAGATCTGGAGAGGGAAGATATGTCCATTTTCAACACTTGGAATATATATGATCAACTGAAAAAACTAGCGTTTGCTGTTCTTTCCTTATTTGGGTTTACATATTCATGTGAACAATAATTTTCAAGCATGAACAACTTATCGTGAGTAAATTAAGAAATCGGCTTATCGATGAGAACTTGGAATCGTGTCTCAAATTAAAAACTACATCATACAAATCTGATTTACCCTTACTTTCCAAGGAAATGCAAGGCCAGTGTTTACATTAGTGGAGTATTTGTAGTTATTTTTAAGAATACCTTTTATATTATTTTACGAGTTATATTTTTAAATTAATTTTTTTTCTTTATATAAGTATGATTTTATTTAATTTACTGTTAGTAAAACTGAGATTTATTTGGCAAAGACAAGATCGAGAGTGTACTTTTAATCCTAATTATTTCCGTCATAATGTCTCCGACTAAAGCAAAGCATATGTTAAAAAAATGACTCTTTGAATAAATTTCAATTGTGGAGTATCTATATTTGGCTCTTTTGGATGACAAGGTTGCCGACCACTGGGATAGACCAATTAGAAATTTTTAACCAATTGCTAGATTTATCTCTTTACATAAAAAAAAAAAGTTTTTTGTGACAGATGCAATAAATATATTTGTTTATCTCACACACGAGAACAATAATACAAAGGTAGTAAATCCAGTTCAATATTATGATTACAAATTGGTATGCTACAGTATCCGCCTGAATATCTATCCTCACTAACTCCATCTGGAATGCCACCTGCAAAACTGAGTTTGAAATTAGTCTGTATCGACAAGCTATTAAGAAATGTATGCATTACTGATGGACTGTGTAACGGCACAAGATTGGTAGTGAAAAATATTCAGAAGAATATACTGCACTGTGAAATTTGATCAGCAGATAAAATGAAATTGTAGGTATACCAAAGATCATATTGATCACTCGAGGGGTCTTGGATATGTCATTCGTACTTGAAATATATTTAATTCCCAGCAAGATTGGCATCTGCCATGACTATAATTAAATCATAAGGGCAGAGTTTTGAAAAAGTAGGTTTATGTGTAACATCGAAGGAAACAATATTTACTCACTGACAATTGTATGTGGCTCTGTCAAGGTGCAGAAACAAAGATGATTTATGGGTTTAGATTTATGCTATTTAGAGGAAAAGGTGATTAAGAACATTGTTTTTGAAGAGGCAATAAATTGATGTCAAATTAAAATGCGGAGATGAAGACTTGAAATTATTTTTTTCCTGCTAGTTTTGGGAGGAAAAAAATCCCACATAATATATGTGAATTACAGTTTTACAATTTGAACAATGAGTATATCAACAGTTGTATTATTTGTACAATGTGGGTTGCCCCCACCCCAGTTAGTTTAATTTATATGTCGCTAGAATTCTACAATAAATGATCAAGAATAGGATCAAATTACATATTTTGAAAACAATTGCTAAGACGCCTTTATGTCTCTTTCTCCTTCACATCTTAATTTGGCTTAGTTCTTGGCATACTGATAAGGAAAAAAAGCGCCAAATAGTTTTGTTAATGTAGTAAACAAGTGTTATTTTCACTTGTTTATCACGTTAATTTCCTTATTTATAAGGTAAGTGCGTATGCAATGTTGGATTTTTAATTGATCAAAATAGATTCCATTTGCTTCAATACACCTTTCCAAACCAGATTTTTATGCATAGATGCCTGTCTTAAAAAAAATTAAGAACCAAGAAACTCTGATAAGGAATTTTCTAGATTGTCTTCCTTTTCATACTGTTTAGCCGGTCGAAAACTGTTCTACATTTTTTTTTAAAAAATAAAAGTTGCTTGACGAAAGCTGGGTGCAGCAAAATTTCATTATTTTAATTCATTTAATTTCGCAGTTGCTTTGTACGACGTATGCGGTCGAGAGTTGTCATGGAGACGTATTGGGCCATGCCGATTAATATGTGAAGGGGTATAGTTTTAAATTTTCCATGTATTTCATCAATATATTTTTCGGCTGTAATGATGCGCATAAGGTTGAACCAATCCAGCTTATATAGCTTGGTTAATTCGTGCGGTACACAATTATCCATTTTTTTTCCATCTCACCAATTTTAGAAAAATGTCGCAATATATTGTTGTATGATTCCTTCAGGTGGTAGCAAGCATCCTTGTAAAAAAAAGTTACATTCGTTCCCACCAATCGTTGACATAGCTAGCCCTGAATGAGCCCTGTATATAAATTCCTCGGCGCCATTTTGGGGGGCCCCTAACGATTTTTTACTTACACATGTTGGGACCCTATGGTTTGGGGCCCCGTATCATTGATACGGCGGTAGATTCGCCCCTACCACCAATCCTTTCGAGCATCATTTGTCACAGATGTTTGGGTCTTTTGTATGGGGTTCATTTTGTAGCGAAAAATCACCAACCCGAAATTTTTCCGCTGCACTTTTCGGTAGTGAACAGTATTCTTTCTCCCTAAACGCCTGGTTTGGGGAGAATTTTGTACAGAATTATTACTAATCAGCATTATTAGCAATCTTGTACAGAATTATTACCAAGTTCATATTCTTCTACAAAAAAATCACACAAATATCTTTTGAATTCATATCCTTAAATTCAAAACAAGTAACAAAATGGAACACTTTTGAGAAAAATCTTCGCAGAAATGTGACTCTGGCAATGAACAGTACGACTATGAACCATGTAAAGCGAAAAACAAAAGTATGGACAGGAAGACAAAAGTCCACAAGTAAAGAATACTCGACATTTGGATTGAACCAACCTCTAATATTTTTTATATTCCAATGAAAAATATTTTTGCGCCAAAGCCAATTATCCACTTCTGAAACATGATAGCTATGGTCTTCACAACTATACCTAAAATGTATTAAAATGTTACCTAAATCAACAAATATGCAGAACTTGGTTGTTACTACCAAATGGAAAAAAATACATTTTAACTTTTAACCAGCCGAAAACCATTACCCAGATATATATAAAGCACCCCATCTTTTATTAGGGGCCAATAATTTCCGACACGATAAGGTTCAAGGCACTCCTGTTCCGCGAAACAATGATGTCGTTACTTAAGTTAATATCCCAACATCAGCCCCGCTATTTTTGTGTGCAGCCCAGGCTAAAATAAAACCGCTCAGCTATCGCTAAATGGGTCAGATACATGTCATAAATTCACAAAGGGGGAGGGATGCGAGATAAGTAAGCTATTTTAGATAAGTAAGCTCGTGCCGAGAGGGTGAGTAGCCAGCTTACTTAAGAAACAATTCATAAATCATTTAAAAAGTGTTTTTATTTTCGAAAGAAGTCGGTGAACTGATTCCGGAATGGAAAATCTTAATTAATTAAGACCTCCAGACAGGAAAATAAATGGATTCTTGGATGGTATTAAAAATGTTCTAAAATGATTCTTAATGATTCCACGGCCTTGATTCTAAAATTAGAGATTTTATGTAACAAAAATAAATTATATAATAAAAAAATTTGCTCGGAAATGAGTTTTTTTTAGCTGAAAAACACGAAGAGCTTTTAAAACAACGTAAAAATAAAGCTCGCGAAATTTGTTATAAAAGCAATACTTAAAAGTTAAAAGAGCCACAGTAGCTTGATTGGTAAAAAGAGGCAACGCACAGGAACTCCAGGTAAAGAAGATCAGGGGCGTACACAAGAGGGGGGGGGGTAGAAGTTCTACACCCCGTCAGAAGCAAGCAGTTTTTTAATTTTTACCACAGAAATAACCACTCGTCCACCTGTTTTTAGAATGTAGCCTCCCTCTTAAGAGAGGTCTGTGGACGCCATTGAAAAGGATTGATTGATCTGTCCAGATTCAAAATCCTTACGTTTGCGAGGAATACTAGCCTAGGTGTTGACATATAAACTTTACCAAATCGAAACGTTTTCGTAAAACAAAATTGCAATTACTGAACATACTTTAACTAAAAAATATGCAAGATTCAAAAAATGTCAAAACTTGTCTAGTTAAAAACGTGATTCATAAATTTTTTCGAGCAGAACAATAGTTTTCGTAAATTTATTTTTTTAATTGGAATACTGGATTTGCTGTACGTACGATGAGTGAACTCTTTGGAAGCAGTATAAAATTTCTGCCGAACGGGGAAGGTGGATCCATAAAGCATTGCTTAACCCTATTTCACTGTCCTAAATCATAAACAGCTTTAGAAATCATAATAGGTCTCCATTTTAGTTCAACGACTCTTTCGGTATTTTCAGTTTTAATAGCTCAACACCTCAGATTCTTGTAATTTCAGTATTTATCTAATCTTAGTAGCATATTCTTTTGCACCATTTATTTTACTAATAGTGTGGCATGTTCTGATATGCTTTTAAAATCCAATGTCATTCATTCCTACTTTTGTAGGAATTACAATTGGTTTTTAATTATTTTATTTTATTATACTATATATGTGTGTTTGTTCTGAAAACATCAACAACATTCTGTTCCCTTCGAGTGCAGTCACGTTGAATACTATTCACGCTTACTGAAATTAACCATTAGCAGTTTGGTAATTGTTGAACTGAGGTCTGAAATTGAATGCTGCACAAGTGAACACATTATAGATGTCTAAATTGATGAGCTATACCCTGTGTTATATTCCTCATGTCACTGAATACTCAACGTATAAAAAAATATGGCGCACATTAAATCTATCGAGGACCTTTTCCTGACGTTGGCGTTGCATGTAAGCTTAAAAGAGATAAAAACCAGTTACTGTCGGCCTTGTCACTTGACTGAGGTTAAAAATTATGAGGTTTGTCGCCAATAGTCCTCGAGAAGCTTTCACGTGTGACGTTAACAACAAATCAAATCAACGAATGTGGTAGAATGTTGTTAGCAGGAATCCTCATTATACATTCAACATGAAGCTATAAATACCGAAACATCAAAATAAGCAATGCATATAAAAAACGCGATGAAAACTATTTTCTACGGAAATGGTACATTTTCTGTGGAAAAAAATATACATTGAATAAAATCGAACTTAAACAATACATATTATGACTAAATTGAATGATAATGTCATTTTTTTTTGTGTGCTACGCTTTTTATATAATTTCTGACGAAAATAGATAAGTGATTCCAAATAATTTATGTACACACACAATTTTAATATGATTTGATTTCTCGCACTTTTTTTCCAAGTTAAAAAAAACAAACAGAATATATATATATATATATTTCAAAAAACACGATGTTAACTCCAGAATTTCATAAAATATTTTGAAAATTCATCTCCATAGAGTTAATATATTTTTCGAATACTTGTATAATATTTGCACACATGATTTTATTTTGAAAATGATAAGAGCTATGTGTGGAAATATTACATTTCCTCGAACAGCACCTGAAATATAAAAGTAATGTTCGAAGTTATTTTGGGGGGTTTTATGTGGGTAGATAAATATTATTTTTCAATATCAGTCCTGAAGTACACACATGCATTAAATCGACAAAATTGTATATCAAAATTGGTTTTTTTTAAGGGGGGGGGGATCTAAGTCAGACAGCGTTGAGACGCTACAGAAAATAAGATGGAATATAATAAAGGCAAGACACAGTTTTTTTTGTGTGTTGCTTATTTTTAAGAGAGGATTTTAATAAGGCTCAAACTTATGAAATCCGACTATAAACAAGATTAACAAAGGAGAATAGAATTAAAATCAAGTTAAAATGAGAGGGGAAAAAACGAAAATTTTCAGTCTAGACAATGTTTGGTCTAAAATCTAAATTAATCCTAATAATTTGAAGGTAAGTTTGATAAAATTTGTAGAGAGAGAGAGAGAGAGTTTTCATGTTAATCAAGTTTTTAAACGAGATTTTTTCATTTTCTCTTTTCAAGAAATTTTGTATTTTTATCGATTAGAAAATTAGGAAAGGCTTTACAGCAGTAACTTTAATTTTTCTTATCGGAAAAAAGTATAGTTAATGCAATGAGATGTATAATTAATTAACTATTGTCCAGAGAAGGATAATTAATTTAATCAAAATTATATTATAAATGGCCTAAATGATTATCTCGTGTAACGTGTAATTTATAATTTATTCAATTAAAATATGTTGTATTTTTTATCATTTATTATAATTTATGATAAAAATATTTGTATTTAATAAAGTGAGCTGAAAACTTGATTAATTATAATTCTTGTACACATAAAAAAGGAATTATTTTTAAAGAATTATATTAAAACCATACACATAAAAATTGACTCCAAACGATTTTTGTTTATTATTATTTTTTTTTTATAGTTCAGCTTTCTGCAAGAAGTTTTCGAAGTTTTAAGCAAATTAGAGTTGATATTACGATAAAACCTTTTGAAGCTTATTCTTTTTATCCTTGCATAAAATACTTTCAAAAATATTATGCATAATGAAAATTTCAAACAGAAGAATTACCCATTGAAAAGAGTAATTATAAGATTTCTCTTCTGTGTTATATGCTTAATATATTTATGTTTTCAAAAAAAAAAGATATCACAATATTAAATAAGCTGTTCTAATTTAGTTAGGGAGAAAAATGAAATAAAAAAAATTCGAAGCAGCCAAGCGTGTTTAAAAAAAATACCAGAAAATGATTTAGGAAATCAGATATCGAATTCCATAATACGCACTAAATTACAATGATTAATTTTTTTTTTTTTTTTTTTTTTGGTTAATGTAAAAAATTATCTTCAGAATTTCAGAATAAAAATTCGAGTTTAATAATATAAGAATAGAATTTTGAGTTTAATGATAACAGAATAGAATTTTGAATTTAGACTGACAGAATGGAATTCTGATCAACTGAATGTCATAATGAAATTTGAATTTAATATTATCAGAATAGAATTGTCAATTAAGATTGTTAGTACAAAGTTTTGATCAAAATTAAACAATTTGATTAATGTCATAATTAAAATCTGATCTGCAGTTTACAAGATGTAAATTTGAATTGATATATCAAAATAAAAATTTAAGCCAACGAATCAGAATAGAAAATTTTGAATTAAAACGCTTATGCAGATATTTGAATTAAATTATTAAAATGAATAATAAAAATTGATTTTAAAAATTTATATTTAAATTCAATGATATCAAAGTGGTATTTCAATTCAAAGTTTTTAGAATTCAGATTTGAATGCATTGTATCAGCATTAAATATTTTATGGTATTATAATAGCAAAAACACACATCAGTATTTGAAATTTTCATTTCTGAAACTTTACATCTTGCAGAAAACTTTCAATAAGGACTTCTTTCGAGTTTACTCTGTAAAAAAAAGGGATAGAGGAAAATGAAAAATCTTCACTTACCGAGATCGCCTGGTCGTGGGGTCCTTCATAACCATGACTTCTGTGATCTCTCCAAATTTACTAAAGTACTCCCTGAGTCCCTCTGCGAAAAAAAGAATCCAATTATTATGAAGATAACAATTAACCCCTTCTAAGTAACTGAACAACCTTTCAAAGCAGAAAAGTTCATATTGTATTGAAATTCGACATATTGTAATAATAACAACTAATTTTTGCATTGAATTGTTCTTGCAGATAAAAAATAGGCAGATTTGCTTTGCTGAATGAAGAAAAAAACATTTTAGTAATATCAAAAACACCTTGAGATTAAATGCAGGGTGTCCCAAAAATATCGCCCAAACTCTGCGCAGCCAGATTCCTCATTGAGAGTACATAAAAAATACCCAGAGAACTGTACATGTACGATCCATAGTTTGCTGATGACTGGTGGTTCCTTATGCGGTTCTTATTCATGGTTGGCTGGACATGGCATACTCCGGCTGCTGGATAGGACGGAGGGGCCGGCTCTATGGCCACCACAACCACCAGATCTCATACCCTTGACCTTTTTTCCCCTATGGGGCAATCTCAAGGAATTATGTATCGAGATGTTCTGTCTACACAGACTGATTTTGTTGCTCGTCTGCATGCTGCTTGTTCTTCGGTGTACACCACGCTGATGCTACGTGTGCACTCATCCATTCTACGCCACGCTTAAGCCAGCTTCGATATGCACGGAGGACACTTCGAACATCTGCCTTTCTAAGTATTTGCGAATACTGCAGTTGATGTGTTCAATACGGTGTTTTTTCCTTGTTACATCATACTCTGTTTTTCAAACACTTCCCTCAAAAAAGTGATCTCCAACCTTTTTACAGTCACAGACCGGTCAAATTTTGATAATTTTACCACGGCCCGTTGAAGGGGGGGGGGGCGTTGATTGTTTATATTTTAGATTGTATATATTTTAGATTATTTTGATTAAATAATTTTAATTTAATTCTATTTAAATAAGCCTTCAGTATAAAATACAATCACACAAAAAATGAGCATAAAGAGATTTAACATGGAATATAAAGAGATTTTCATAAAAGGTCACGCATGCCTGAGAGAAATACACTGCAGTAAATAAAATGAAAATAATTTAATGTTCCTTGTGTGACCCGGTGCTATTTGAACCACTGACCGGTAGCGGTCCGCGGGTAGGGGACCACTGCCGTAAACTATAGATCGCTCAAGTACAGTTCTTTCGACATTTTTTTATTAACTTTCCAAGACGAATCTAGCTGAGTAGAGTTTGGGCGCTTTTTTTGGGGACATCCTGTATCGGGCATTAAAAAACTATAATGTATTAAAATGAACGAGACATTTATTTTGTTTATCCTTATAGATGATATTAATGGAGAAAAAACTCTGTGATTTATATAAATAAACTTAGCTCAGGATAAATCTCTAACTCAGTTTTAACTAAATAGCATAATATTTTTGATAAAACTTATGTATTTTTACTTTACTTTTGAATCTCGACATTTTGCATCTGAATTTTTTAGTACATTATTTACGTGTTATATGAACAGCTTCATTTTCATCAGAATGAATTCATTCGTACAACTTAAGTTACAAAAATAAATTAAATCCAAAACTATTTTAATTAATAGTTGGAAAAAATTATACAGAATGCGAAAAAAAACCCATCTAATATGATACTGTAAAGTGATAAAATTGAACATTTTACTTTAAAATCATTAAGGAAAAAAATGTTTAAAAAATATACTTTTTTTTCCCAAGAAGAAAATTTTAATTTAAATCAAAGGCTATTTTTTTTATAAAAAAACTTTTTAATTTAAACAAAAAAAAACGTAAATTTAAGAAACATTCGATAAAGTTAACACAGATAAAAGTCACTTTACAGTTAAATATAGCCCTCTGTGTTTCTAATATAAATATATGTTTTTGCTCTTTTATCGTTGATTTAACGACACTTTAGTAAAAACTCAAATTCTTAGAACTTAAACAATGCTGTAAAGAGAGACTCTCCTATTTCAGTAAATATTTATAAATAACTAAAAAATAAAATTCAGTTGCATTTTAAAACTAGCGGTCGTCAAAAATAAATATGTAAAGTCACTCACTATATTTTCATGAACATGAAAGGGCAACTAGTAAAATAAAACTCTGTTTTTCGTCGTGAAAAACAGAATTTACATTTAAAGACCTTTTCAAAAAGTTCTTATTTATGGATTCAAAAAGTTCTTATTTCAAAAGGATTATTTATGCAGCCTACGTTTTAGTCCATCTGAGATTGTTAGACATATGTTCCTTTTTTAAAAAAAAAAGATCTAAAAACAAACACTTAAAAATTCCTTTTTTTCCCCCTCCAAAGCTATTAATATGAACTGTTTAAAAATAAATCCAGACCATTTTGAATAATATGCATTGGAAAAAAATAATAGTATTACCATAGAGCAATGTGTATGTTAGCTTATATTAATATGTAATCAACGAAGTGGGGAAAAAACACAAGAAGAATTTGAACAAAGATTAAAAAATTAGCTTGAATTTACAAATAAAAAACATTGCACCTCTTTTTGGATTAATTATAATCACAAATCCACAAATAAGTTTCTGAAAATTCTTAAATACTCTTCAAAACTTTGTCTACACATCATGTTATTCCACTTTTAAAAGTGAAAACTACATCATTGTTAAGAACAAAGCCAGCATTGTGAGAAGCACAAGACAAATGCTCAACTAAAAATAAACAACAGAACCAGTGAAGTGAGAAGATGTATAGCGAGATTTCAACACTTTTATTGAAGTAATCGGTAAGAAAAGTTAAAAATAAGAACAAGCAGATGTAAACATCAAATTCGAAGTCGCACTCTAGTAAAATGTTGAAACATGCTACCAAGCCTGCTTAATTATTATCTCATTACCGTAAAGTGCCATGACCTCACACAATAACTTTTATTGTAAATTATTTGATATTTAAATTTATTACTGAAAAATTAGTTTATCGGTATTTATTATTTTGTGTATGACATAAATTTTTAAGCGATATCAATTTGTTTTCATAATCAGGGGTGCCACTAATCAATTTCATTAATCAAGTGTCTCACTGATCAGTTTCATTAATCAAAGTGTCACCAATCAGTTTTGAACACTGTCACTCGTTTGTGGGGAGAATGTGGCAAAAAATTATTTCACTTCAGTGATTAAAAATAAAACTATAAAGAACATACAGGAAACTAGTTAATTTTTTTTTTAAACAACAAAGAGAAACAGTCATCAAATAATCATTATTTTAGGCTACGCATGAAAGAGATTTTTTTTTTTTTAATTTACTGATTTGGAAAATACTTAACCCAAAGTTACTGTAATTCTTTTTTCACATATTAGAAATTTTTATTTTCCATGAAAGAATTGTGTCACCATCATGGGTAAAATATATATATTTTTTTTTTCAAAATAAGCAAACTACAAGATTTTTTCTTCTTCCCTGTATACATTAGGGTGGATCACGGTTATAATTAGAAAAAAAAGCATTCTTTTAATCGGAACCTCACTATACGGAAAAGATGCCCTATGGTATGGGGATAAAGAGAAAAAAAAACAATTTCAAATTTTAATATTGCCACAAAAGGATTGAATTTTCGAAAAAATGGAAAAAGACTTAATTTTAGTTATTTGATTTTAGACTCAATATAATATTATTTTTCTACAATATAAATAAACAAAAATAATGCTTACTGATACATCAGCATTAAATAGTACAATGTATATTGAAACATTTCACAACCTAGCCGGCTGGGTGGCGTGGTTGGTTTGTCGCTGGCTCTCTGCATCCAAGGTAGCGGGTTCGGCCCCAGTCGGTAAATTTTCATGACGCAGAAAATCGACAGTAGCCATGTCGTATGATTATACGGGATGTAAAAGATCCTTCGAGTGTCTGTTTGACTTACGTGCTCTCGGCAAAATTAAATCCTAGTACACGTTTGTATCGTCAGAGCTCAGGTGCCTCCCTCTAGGGAGGAAATTGGGCGTCAAAATTACCTGCGGCGATCGGCATCCGCCTATAGGGTGCCGCACTAAAAAGATACTAGTTTCCGGCGAATGTACTAGGTCTGCAATGGTAAAAACACCGATTCGCAGCCCATTAGAAATAAAAAAAAACATTTCATAACCTCAGCTCTCTCTCAGCATCGTCGAATCAATCTGATCCGAGCTTTTTTCCACCTCTTACGCTTTTATAGTACACTATCATTTCGACAGATTTTTTTTTTAAAAAAAATTAATATTACAGAAACTGTTAAAGGTAGCTGATGTTTTTCTTTCTTTTTTTAGTGTAGCTATTATGAGTTTTCTCATCGCAATTAATGATAAAAAGTACCGAAATACAAATTTTTCTTAATAAAAATTACTATTTTGTACAACAAAAAAGCTCACAAACCTAAAGATGCTTAACATACAAATTTGTTTATTTTATTTTTCCTATCATCTATATATTCCAGAGAACATGTTTTCCGCATAGGTAGGTTTTGAGAAATTCTGAAAAAAAAATGTCCATCCACCATAGTATACATTTTAATTGACGAAAGGAAAAGTCAGATATATGGAGTTTCACGAATTGCAAAGAAAAAAGAGAATCACGTGATTTCAATCAATTTTAAGAAAATGGATACCACTGAAAAAAAAAATAGCTGTTCAAAAAAATAAACCAATATTACTTCAATAAGTCAAAACTAGCTACTCTTTCAGCTGAAAATGAGAACTGGAAAACATTTTGCATCATGGGCAAGAAAAGAATACCTCATCACACAGACAAAATTACATGGAACTGACTTATCAAATCTAGATTTTCGAAAAGATTATAAATTTAAAATTAGACATTCCTCGCTAAGCACTTCAGCATTAAACGTTGAAAAGTCTGTTCTGCCAAAAACAACGCTGCCACCTTAATTGGGAGAAGACAAATTTCCAACAAAAATAAAATAAAAAAAAATATTACACCGAAGCAAGAAAGTTCCTGGAAAACTCCCAACATCTTTAATTGAGTAATAGAAAGGTAATGTGTTTAGACAAGTAAGAAGAACATGGAAAATAAATTTTTTAAAAGTGTTGAATATTATAAATATGTTTAACCTCTTAACTGCCACCGGTGTATATATCCATTTTCCTCAACCAGTGGATTAAGTGTCTCGGTCGTATATATACGTCTTTCCGAAAAAGGATTCATTTTTTTAAGCAGCTATCAGTAAAACAATCCCAAAGGCTTCGGAATGCAATAAAATGACTTTGACAGTGTTTGCTAAGGGTTTACTTAATTCAGAGAAAAATGTGTTTTTATTTCCAAACTTTTCTCTTCCGCCCTTCCTCTCAATACACCTCGTACGCGAGACTATGTGAAAAACGGTGGCATAGGGGAGCGAATCACGTAACTTTTAATCGACAGTTAACGAGTCAAACAGTTGTAACCAGGATATAAAAAGGCAATATTTCAGATAAGTTTCAATGTTGCATAACATAATTTAAAATACCGATTTTTTTTCAAAATAATGACATTCGATGGAGGAACAAAAAATTTTATGGCTTTACTCCCTCGAGTAATTTTATACACTATTCTCATGAATAAAAACGAACTATCTAAATGAATACTATTAAACTGCCCACAACAACCATACATTATTATACTAAACCTATCAAATTGTCCATACAAAGAACCTCATATCATGTAACTAAATAGCTCCAACTCTCTTTATATAAATACCACCAAAGCACCAACAGAATAAAAATCAAATTCTCAACATGAAAATGCTACTCAAGCGAATAAGCGAGATCGAAAATTTCAAATGAGATATTTTTAGCTAAACAACTCAACACTTTAGACTTCTTCAATGCCACGAATAGGGGCATCGTTGTATAACAGGTAGAAGACAAAGTTCTTCCTCAAAATAAGTACAAAACGAAAACAGACCACTCAGGCGGGAAGGTCTCTGGGCATCTCCCAACACCCTCAAACCGAGTAATGGAAAAGTAAAGTTAGAATACAGTCACCATGTTAAATGTGAAAGGTGAACTCATCAAATTTCAGAAAGAGAAAATAAGTATCATTTCTTGAATTCACTGGAACAAATGTTTCTAAAACAACTTATGTGTTTGGAAAGATCTTCTCTTTAACGTATTAAAACAAACTCATTCAGATACAACAGCGTTTGACACCTCTCTATGAAAACAAACCCGACAAAGATCGTAGAGATTTAATAGATATCGAAAACTTTAAATGAGTTATTCCGGCTTAAATACTTCGCCACTTTAAAACTGCGAAAGCTTCATCAAGCCAAGAACAACGCTGCCATTGTATAATTGGCACAAGACAAATTTCCTACCAAAAATAAATGCAAAACACAGAAAAAAATCACTGAAGCAAAAAGATCTCTGGGTACCTCCCAATTGAATAATCGGAGGGTAAGGTTACTCAAAGCAAGTGCCAGAGGGAATTGAAATAGTGAACACAACAACGTTCGATGAAAGACAAAATTCTACAAAACTCGAAATTCGATCAGAACTTAGTTCGATTGTGTAACGTTAGGTAACATAATATGGAGGGGAAAAATTCTCTCAATGACCTACTTATATGTTCCAAAATAAAACTGTTTTAATACTTTGAAACAAAAATTGTGAAGCAGATGAGTAAAAGAAAAAAAAATGGCGGAAGGGGAAAAAATGACGCCAAGCGATTCTCATGAGCCAGACTTGGCGAAAGAAAGAAAAAAGAGGCATATGATAGACGTTGTCAGGAGGAAGAAAGAGGTTCCACCTGAACTTGGATGTTGCCCAAGCTTCATCAGGTCCTACTGACAGATCTTCAACGTAAAGCACAAGGTGTTCAAGGTAAGAAATGGAAGTCTTTTAGCGGCTCGGCGACATTTTACAAGACCCGATGAGCAGTTCCGCGTGCGTCAAAAAGTTTGCTGTTTGTTCTTTCTTTTTTTAATTGTGGAATCTACAGGGGAGGTCTACTATCTGGAAAGGCTGTGGAGGAAAAATTCAAGTGCCTGCTGCTGTGAGTGATCGACATTCCTTCCAGAAAGTTCTTTTGTTTGTTTATCTTAAAAATGCAAGGTAGGAGTAATAGTGTACAGCTGTTGAAACGAACAGGAAAAACCTTTAAAATTCCATAGAGTGCATTTATCCTGCTCGTAAATGAGTAAATTATAATGGGATTTGTGTAAAAATTCTAAAATAATTTCGATGTTTTATTCTAAATTTTTTCACCTTTTCATATCGACAATGTATAATTTTAAATAAGTTCAAAAATCTTATCAGTGGTCTTCAAACTATGTTCCACAGAATCCTGGAGTTGCACGAGTCAAACCCAGAGGTTTCGAGAATTTAAATATAAGCTCGAAAAGAAAGTTATAAATGTCTGAGCAAAATAGATTCATATTCTCTATGAAATTTGTATGATTTTGAGTATCTAAAGGCAGGAGCTAGTCATCGACAATTTGTGTAAAAATTGCAAGGTTATTCATAATTCCTTACAAGGTTTCGAAGCGCTTTAGTAAAAACACTAAGACGAATACAGCAAAAAAGAACATATAAAAGAATACAATTCAAGTTTTATTTACAAATTTTATAGGTGTTTTATATGTGAAGCCTTAGTTACATGGCATACATCACTGTGATAGTCCAGTTCCTGCCACGTTCTACTCATCAAGTGCTATAAACATTATTAACAACTTTATAACCGTGTTATCCGAAAATTTGGTTTCTCCCATAAGACCAAGTTTTCACACAACCTTTGCCACATGATATAGCAGAACTGCATGAAAGAATAACAAGTGCTGTGATAACGTTGACAGTTAGTTCCATGTTGACTAGAGAGAGGCAGAAGCTGGACTATGGCATATTGAAGTAGAACCGAGTGGCCAAGGATTTGAATATAACCTGTAAGATGTGTAAATAAAACTTGAATTGTTTCTGTATTCTTTCAAATGTTCTTTTTTTTTTTTTTTTTGCTGTGTTTGTGTTAGTTTTCTTTTTACTATAGCGCTTCGAAACCTAGGAGGGAATTATGAATAATCCTGTATAATGTAAGGGTATGCGATGCTTTGGAGGGTGAAATATCGCTATTAAAAAACTACATTAATTTTATGTTTAATTTTTGTAATAAAAATACAATATACGTTTCTTTTATTGTTATTACGTACAGTACCTAAACCATGTTGATTTACTTAAAACACTACTTTAACCCCTTAACTTCCACCGGCGAATATATACGTCACGCTCAACCAGTGCGTTAAATGCTCCGGACGTGTATATACGTCCTTCCGAAATGCGATCCTTTTCTTAGCGCTGCTGCCAGTAAAGCTACTCCGAATGCGTTGGAATGCAACAAAATTACCTCGACGGTGTTTACGGAGGATTTACTTAATTAAGAAAAAAATTTGCTTACATTTATACCTCTCTTTTCCCTCCCATTTCACCGCAAACCTTCACCCACCTATGTAAAAAACGATGGCACCGGGGGGGGGGGTGAATCGCGTATTTTTTAATCGGCAATTAAGGGGTTAAAATATATTTTTCTATGGGTGGGATAGGGATCCTCGAACACATCTAAAAGTTTTAAGGGCTCTGTAAGTCGACTAATTTTGAAGACCACTGATCCAATTCTCCAAGTAAAAATATATTTCGTTTATAAGTTGAATGAGCACATTTACAATACCAAAAATGCATATATATTAATCTGTGTCATAAATACATATATACATTACAAAAATTCTTTATAATTTAGAACTTATTAACTTTTAGTAAAAACAATTTAGAGCACTAGGAATCGAATACATTAAGATAAAATAAGAGGTAAATATGAGGTTGTTTTTTGTCATATGATAAGAATGTTTTTGTCATCTTTTGCGATGTTTCGAAAACGAAAACAGAATGATATAAAAATAACAAAGAGTCATTAATTTTCACAGCATATACTTAAATAACATATACAATCGACAATGATAAAAAAAAACAGTTTGAATTTTTAATTGAAAACAACAAACAATTTTAATAACACGAGATAAGTATTTAATAAATGAAAACAAATTAAGTTGGAATCTTATAAATTATATTTATATTGAATAACATAAATTAATTTATTTTTACAATTTTATGTTTATTTAGTCGTAAAATTCACACAAGAACAACAAATTAACTACATGAAACCCCTTTCCTTATCACTCAAGTTCCAGTTGTTCCGCTGAAATGTCATTTTTCATACGCACTATCAAAAAACGATACGCAACATCTCGGAACAAGATTAAACGTTCTTTTAATGTGACCCTCGATGCCAAAACAGAAAAAAGAATAAAAATAATTTACTTACCAGGTGCAGTTTGCCAACTCAGTCCTCCAACAAACATTTTTCTGCAGGAAATGACATGAAAAAGAAAAAAAAGAGAAAAAAATATCATTAGTATAAACTCTTCCAAAAAGTTTTCCAGTGTGCTTTATAAAAACGTTTCTTTTCGCAACATCTTAATCCTAGGGATTACGATGCCAATCACTACCGCTATAATCGATAAACGCGTAAACAAAAAACAGACCAGCAGAAAGCCGAGTTCTTACGATACTTACTGCTGCCACTTACAAAATAATAATAATAGAAGGGAAAAAAATCTTTTGGCGGCGGGAAAAATGAAGACATTGAAGCAACGTAAATTTGATCGCAACTTTTAAACAAACCTCTTCATTTATAAATAAACATAGTGGAATGGCTGTTGTCTGTTAACAAGTTTGACTCAGTGTTCTATATAAAAAAAAGACGAAATTATTTTAAGCCATTATTTTTTTTAAAACTTTATATCGATACGTTTTTGGAATAGAAAATCACGCGTTCAAAGCGTTCACGTATATTGATAATTTATTTATTTATTTTTTTGCGAATAATTGTCTTTGGATTATTAAATTCTATATAAGCGATTGCATAATGTACTTTTGGATAGTTTTACTTTTCAAAACTTACAATATTTTATACTTCGAATTGTTTAAAAAAACTATTTAAATACGTCAGAAAGCTTATCATTTTTTTTAAAACAACAACATTTTTAGAGAATGAATTGAATAAAATATTTATGTGACAGAGCTCAATCAAAATTGCCTTTTAAAAAATTTGAAAACAACATTTAAAATTTCTAAAACAATAAATTCCCAGTATAAAAGTAAGCTTTATCTGTTTTATGTAAAGCCGCGAACAATACCTAACAATATCCAAGTAACAAGCAATTCGTACCAAAGTTAAGATAAAATTAAAAATGGCAATGCTTCAGATTTATAAAAATGTTATTGATACCGTAGTATAATTATCTAACACATAAGTAAAATATCATTACTTTCACTAAAACTAAAAAAAAAAAAAAATTCTTGATTAATGCTCCGTAAAATTCTTTTTACAATGCAACACGAAAAAAAAAATCGAAACAAAATTACGAAATTGAAATGTTTGACCATGAAACTACTATAAAAATAGTTACGTGGTAAAAATAAGCAAATTAAAAAAACATCTGCCTAGCATCTTGATTTAAACCCAAAAAAGAAAACCATATGCAATCCTTCGTCCATCAAAATACCCCAATTTGTTCTTATAAATAATTTCTTTGTAGTTAGTTTCTTCAGGATTTTTGTACTTAGTAATTCTAAGCATCAAACACATGTATTAATCTGTATTAGTTTAATTTTCTAACAGAAAAGCTCCTTTTCAACTCATTTATCTTCGGTCAAGACTACTTTTTTAGTTCTAAACTTTCCAGACGAGTTTTTTGTTTATATCTTTCAGAAAATGTTTATTTATTTATTTTATACACTAGATAAACAAAACGTTGCATCTATAACACTCTCGTGCCTTCACACTGCAACATCACAATTATTAAAATGTTTTACTGATTTTAAAGTAAGAATTATTCTCCTTTGCTTGTTTTAAAAACGCTTATTAAACGGAAAAGAAAGGAACTTAAAAGTAAAAGATATCTAAAAATTGTAAATCATGCGATTTTAAAAGACATCACAAAGATTCACAACACACACACAAAAGATAATTTTCATTTTTTTTCTATAAAATCCATGCATATAAATACTGCCTATTCAAACACATGCATATTTGTATAACATTTTTAAACATCTCTCTACATTCAAATACATGCATAGACGAGCATTCTATATATTATGTGTAAAAAATCCTACTGAATTTAAGATAACGTTAAATGTAAATTTGAAAACTTAATTTTTTCTGATTAAACAATAAGAAAGTTGAAATATATTCAATCACAATGCTACTAATGAGTATACAATTATTTTTCAATGCAATTACTAATTACTTTTATAATAATAAAAAGATAATGAAATTAGTAATTATTAATAAGATTAATAAGATTTAGTAATTTTATACGGTATAAAATGCTTAGAGAGAAGCTTGAAAAGGGAAGTAAGAGCAGTCAAGCAATAAATGTCTTGATTTTTAATACTATTGATAAAATATTATTATAATTCTTTTATTCGGGCCATTTTTTTAGCTATTTAATAATTTCTTATTCTTCGAGCTGTGGGGGGGATGAAATGAGCATGTTTAATCCTTTTTAATAAAATGCATCCCCCACCGTGCCCCATCTTTTTTCAAGTATACCAATTTCAAAATTGTTACTCAAACTTCCATTTATCAGCGAGTTTGTAAGTCCATATAACCTCAAATAAGGAGAGATATTTTTGTTCGAAAGGAAAATAGCTCCTTTTTTCCCCCTCCGCTATATGGTGCAATACCACATGGACTACAAGGACATTTTTTCATGGAACAATTTTATAATTAAGAGAAAAAATTCAAATTATTCAAATCTAATAAAGAACATAGATTTACTTTTCGAAAAAAAAGCACTGTTTTTAAAATCGCCATCTGGCGTACTTTTATCTAATTTGGCGCAAAATATTCACACCTTGGCGTTCGAATTTCGATAAACAAACCAACGAAGGTAACAAAATTAAAATTATAAAGAAAACGCATATCTAATTACGCTATTTCCCAGAACCAACACATCCATTGTGCTTTGCTTTTCAAAATTTTTAAAAGAAAACTAAAGAATTCGCAGAAATTTATTTCTCATTCACACAACAACCTTCAGGCGAAGCGCAAGGCACTGCAAATTGAGTTAATATATCGGATAGTATGAAACTTCTATAACTGCACATATTGATTAAATAACCCACGGCTGAGAAGCCCATCTCACCCGTATTTCATATTCAGTAATTATTTAGATTAGAAGAACCTTTTCTCTGAGTAAACTAAAGACTGCATAGAATAGATGATCAATCATTTTCTTTTATTTTCTTTCCATCGTACATGTCTGTGTGTGTTTGGATCGGAGAGTCTTTTTCAAAAACAGCTGCCATTAGCAATACTGGCGTAGGAGCCGTTCTTTCTTTCTGTATGTGTCACTGGTAAGCGTTGATGGAAGGATTGTTCCGTTGAGATGTAAATTGGCGATATTAAATTAAGCCAAACACTAAATAGAATTAATATTTGTAAATGAATTTACAAGGAATGTTGATGTTGTCATGGATTGTATGTGTTTATGTATAGGTTGTTTTTGTCTCATGGAAGTACAGAATCTGTATATGATTAGAAGAGGTAAATGATAATGAAATTATGTTGCTTGTTACTTATCACCGTCCAGTAATTAAGACTCGATCTGTTGTGTCCGTAAATATAACAAATGGATTATCTTTTGAAATTTGATTTGTAAAGATTCTGATAATGTAATTCCCGATTACATTTCCAGAGTAGAGGTTTATTTACAAAAAACAGCTTTAGACACTTAAAATAGATATTAAATATGAGGAAAACCAAACTGTGATTTATCTTTGTTCAAATAATTTAGAACTATTAAAAGAATATTTTTAATTTAAATCTATTCAACATTCAGATATCACCATTTCATCCTTAATTACTTTAAGCTTTCAATAATTACGATTATTAAGACCTCATCAAACGTTTTTCATTTTAGGATTTATATATTTAAAATTATTGTTTTATTTTTCATTTACAAAAATTTTGTGAATGAGAGTTTTTTTGAAGTCGCACCATTACGCTACCGTGGCCACCTCACAATTTTGTATTTTATTTCATTATTTATTTTATTAATAATTTTTCCTTGAATATAGATAATAGTAATAGTTATTATAAAAAATAAATAATTACATTAAAAATTTCACTCTAACCATGTTTTAAAAATTATAAATTTACATTTCATAGTAATTCTATATACTTGAGTATTAAATAACAGTACAACGAAATATAAGCTTCGAAAATTCTGAAAAAAATCCATAATTATGAATTTTTAGAAACATAAACTCAGAAATAAGTTTTGAGACCATTCAAAATCTATTCCGTCGCTAAAAGTTTTTAACTTCTAATGAACTAAAATCGACGTCATAAAATAAAATTCCCTGAAAACTGAACGCCAAGATAAAAATAACCTACAAATTTGCATGATACTTATCGATTTTGATTTAATACTAAAGACGGGGGGAAAAGAAAGAAAAAATAAAAAAGCGATTAGCAGTTTTCACCAATGTTCCTTTTTTTTACAGCGAATCTAGCTAGTTTCGAAGTACAACCAGTAACCATGGCAACCGAAGCCATTTCTGCAGAAATCAAATAAGATCTACAGCATAAAAATGGCTATTTCTGAAAAGTTAGAAGCAATTAAAAATGCAATTAATTTAAAATGTTTCTGATAATGGTGTATACTTGGAGGTATAATTATGAAAAGACTTCACTAATGTTTAATTCATGTTTAAATGGAATCATTTTTTTTTTAAATGAGGCATCGAAAATTGAGAATTTTTATTTGGCGGCAAAACTAGTTCTTTCTTAGAATTTGTAGTTGTAAGGAAATGCTCGTTTATATTTGAAAGAAAAATTATATGGTCTTCAAATTTAAAAACGAAAATTAATTTATTTAAAATGCTATTAATTTTGCCTACTTTTTAAATGATGTAATGCTGTTGAATTTCGTTTCGAATTTTGAAATTCATAGTAAAAGAACTTTTGAAAAGCTAGTCCCTAAAAAAACAAAAACAAATTTTGGATTATTTTTTATATTTATTCTTCATGAAAATGAACTAAATAATACTTAGTTCAAAAAAAAGAAAAGCTATGAGAGTTTATTATTATTACTATTATTTAAGTATGTTCCTAAATTCCATCATCTAATATCGAACTAAAATTGTTTTTTCCATGTATGTATCAATAACATGATTTATGTAGTTCTGTAACAAAATTTAGAGACTTATGTGTCTAAAAATGTATGTATGTTTTAAATTCATATTAAATACGTTGAAAGAACTACCGTTTTTTCTCGATAGCAGATTCATAGTATATTAGAATTAAACAGACTATGATAGAAAAAACAATAATCAAACCACGAATTATAATGATAAAAATCGAACGATTTAACCTGATCAAAATTAAAATATGTTTTTCTTTAAATAACTGCATTAAAATTCGAAAAAGGGCAAGTTTTTTTTAATCCTAGATGAAATATCTCTTTTAAATTATCATTTGCATAAAACGGGTGACCTCAGTAATTTAATTTTCAAAAGTTAATTTTTTTTTTTACCTTATTCTTTCTAAAGTTTTTAAAAGATTTAATTTATAATTCTCATTTATAAGAAAATATATTTTTAATAGCAGCAAGTAAATTTCCTTAGCCATGGCTTTTAAAGTGGTTATTTTTAGAATAATTTAATTTTATTTAAATCCTATACATATTTTATTAAAATAATATTTTAACTAGAGATTGTAAAATTTCATAAGAAATTCACGTTACTTCAAATCAAACTTCTTAATGAGATTTTTAAACTCATTTTTATTTCATTCAACACTTTTTTTAAATTTCAATTCGAGGTTTTCAAACCTTGAGAATTTCTAAGAACTCCAGGTGTACAAATGAAATAAAGTGAAAAGATCTCGTTTTTGATGTAAAACACAGACGAAAAGAAAGCTCCAAACGAATAAAGAATAATTTTTTTTTTCAAACTTAATATAAAGATACTTTTATATTTCCAAAACTATGACTTACATAGTTACATTATAACAAATTCAACTTAATATTTATACTTATTATCTTAATGACTTACTTTATAAATAATCAATGAATGTTTTTAAAAAAATAACTGATAGCAGCTTTTTTTTGCCATGATCTACTGCGCTTTGAAAAACTCGTCTGCGTGTTTAATGTGTTTTGACATATTAATTATAACTTCTGACGTTGTTTCATGTCTGAAATTTTAACTTTATACATTGTAATTTAAAAACTTCGTGATGAAAACATATTAATATCTGAAAGGGGGTATAGAGATGTCATGTTCTTTTTTTTTCCCCTTCTGAGTAACTGGCAAAAGTGAATTTGTTAGCTAAGAAAAAAAATATAGGCAAAATAAAATTCTAAAGATTCTAACTAAAAAAATACTAAAAGGCAAGTGTGAAATCTTTTTCAATAACGCAACAAGTGAACATTGCAAATAGCACCTCTGTGCTTAAAATATAGAAATTTTGATGGACTGTTAAAATATATTTACACTAAATAAACAAAAATGGAAATTTAACTCATAAGTCAACGAATTAAGCCAAAAATGTTAACATTATTCGCCATTTCAATATGAACCGTGGCATTGCGATTTTGAAAACGAGATAGTATTAAAATAAGTAACAAAATTTAATGTTAAAATATATCATGAAAACTAAATATTTAGCAGGCGTTGTATTCAATACGCGTTAGAAAATTTTTACGTCATTTATTTATATCTTTAGAGAAATATAACACCTTATTTAAAAACAGTTCGGTGCTAAGCCATTATTCTTTTCTAAAAACGGACCATTATGCAATAAAAATCTGAATTTAATTAAAAAATTTCCAATGTACTATAGAAAAAAATATTCCATTTTTAACCATTTAAAAAGAAAATTTATGATTTTTTTCTCTTAAAATAAAACTTGTTTCGAACAATAATATTACAATTGAGTACAAACATTTCAATGTGCAATGCTTTTTTACGATGAAGTCCGTGGAATACGTTAAATTTCCATTGTATTTGTGTTCAAATCTCTTATTCTCCCAACAGGGTCACACAGCAAATTCTGAAATATACAGAAAGTCTATTAGTCATCGTCATAACAACTTCCTGCGGCAGATGCTTCACCATGTGCCCATTTTCTCGCCAAGTGCGCCATAATTTCAATTTGTATCAAAGTTGTGTTGGAGTATTTAGGTGTGTATATTTTG
The DNA here is from genome assembly GCA_019973975.1 of Trichonephila clavata. Classification (NCBI taxonomy): domain Eukaryota; kingdom Metazoa; phylum Arthropoda; class Arachnida; order Araneae; family Nephilidae; genus Trichonephila; species Trichonephila clavata. The sequence goes on along the minus strand of BMAO01009090.1, from coordinate 111,863 downwards.
ACACTTTGCGAGATCTTACATCTAGTTTTTGTTGTGTGAAATATTTGAAATATTTTTAAACGCGAATACAAAACATATAAATAAAAACATTCATTCGCGTTGGAAATTAAATAAGATCAACTACGACCAAACTTTCCTATCTTATTTTTTACTCAAAACTTAGGTATGATAGGCACAGACTTCAAATAGACCCACCATTACATAACTGGCACCTCAAAACAACGATAATATTATCTAACGTCTCGACGTCTACCATGACTCCATTACACTTACATTACTGCCCACAACCCTCTTGGAATCGTCTGCCCTGTTTTTTGTACCACGAGAAGGGTGTCAGGCGAAAAAGTCCGAATCTGGAAATTCGGGAGGTGGTCATTGACCCCTTAACCACCGCCACTCAGAGGGGGTTCAACTCGTCAATCCCCCCATGGGTCTAGAACCTCACTGAAACCTGAGCAAGGAGGGATACCCCTGGCTGAGGTATGCAAATATAGGCCCTCCTCAAAGCAACGATAACAGCAATCACTCGCAGAGGGTGTTGACTTCGAAAGAATGGGGCAGCAGCAGGAACTGTTCAAAACAATATACATTTAGAATATTCTTTAAAGTTCATTTTGTCTGTTGTTTATACCGATGAATTAACAGATTAATTGCTCAATCCTGATTGAAAGAACTAATATTATTTGAGAAGAGTATTTATATAAACAGTGAAAATCGCTTAACAGGAAACTGAGGGGATTGAAATATTTTTTTCGTGTGAAAGATATTGCAAAAAGAAGCATTATATTGGAGTACATTTTTTGTACAGGAGGGGTCTGGACCCCTCCTAGTGTGCGCCACTGTACCTAGATATGTATGTATATGCATGTATTTAACAAAAATCAATGAAACAAAAACTTTTACAAGAACTTAATGAAATTTAATACAAAGTTTTCAATTTAAAAAAAAAAACATTTATTGAGTTTTTGGAAAATAATTCTGATATTTTTCTTTACAATTTCTTCTTTAGTATCAAACAGTCAACAAATTGTTCGATGTCGTCCATATTGATATTCATTTCACCATTAGAATAAGCGTCTAAATAATTGCGCATACTTTTCATAATCTTTTTCATTTCACATGGCGTGGGAACAGGAACTCTGCATTATTTATTTCATTTTCGTCGTCGGAATCTGCACCAATGATATTTTTTGAGCTTTTAACAGACTCTAAAATTCCTTTGTCTGTCATAAACTCTACTGCAACGAAATCTTCCGATGATACAGTAGGACAGTCCAATATAATACAGAAACTTTCTCAAATATTTCATGAATTGACAGCTCATTTTAAATATCCTCCTCCTCCCAGAAACAAAATCTTTTCGTGTTAACCGATATTTCGCCCTATGCGTTTTCGCGTTCAACGTGTTTCACTGCATATAATAAAGTTTTAATATATTCTAATAATTCATCAAAAATGTCAATTTAATTTTGATAAAAGTAACCTAAATGGTAAATTTTACTTTGTAAGTTGGATCAAGAATAATTTTAAAAATTAATGTAAAGTTTGGTATATGGCTCTTTATTTTACCCAAACTATATTTATAAAACTGGTGTCAACTGCAAAATGATCTGGTGTGTTGGAGTTGTGGAAAAAGTAAAACCGGGATCATGTACAATAGGGGTGTCAAACTTGCGGCCCACCCCGAACATTTTTGAGGCCCGCCCAGTATATTGGCACACAATAATATATAATAAAAAATATCAATATTTTTCCCGAAATAGGAAAGATAGTAGAAGAGAAGAGATCTCAAGTGTCAGGAAGTAAATATTAACTATTTCTTGTTCTTTTATATGTGTTTATTATGATGCATTATTCAAAATAAACCTACTTTTCTATGAATATTGATTTTTTTTCCAACCCACCTAAAACTAAACCTTGTTTGTTTGGTCCAAGTTAACCTTTAAGTTTGACACCCTTAATGTCCATTGTTAATGTGTAGTTACAATTATGCCTAATTAACTATTAAAAAAGAATAAATGACGAATCTGTAAATGAATCCTGTATTACTAATAATTAAGTTAATATATAAATATTACCCATAACGATTCTAAGCATAAATTAACGCAAAATGCTTGACTCGATTCATATTTTCGAAGGATTTATTCCAATTATTCAGAAGTATAGTCTAACACGACAGTTAACTTATTAAATATTACTAATATAACTCAAGTATATCAGTTCTCTAATCTAATTGTTCAGTCATTTGTAATCACCCAATTGATATTCAAGCAGACAGATTGATTTTTTAACATAATTATAATTCAAAAAATAGAGTTTTAAGCTGATATTTATGCAAACAGATTCTGCTGAAATGCATACGTTAACATTATTAATCTTTCAAAATTCTTTGGATAGGCTGTATTGGAGTTAAACAATTCTTTCGAATTATGTACATCACACAAAACAAATACGAGCAGTAATACACTTGGGGACCGACTTAGACCGGGGCCTAACCAACTACGCAACACAGTCACGGTTACTATAGAAGTAATAATAATAACATTTATTTTTTATTTAGCGTTTAATTTATGAAAAATTTGGTACTAATTATACATTCAAGCTGAAAAACATATTTTTGAACTTAAATAATAATTTTTAAGCACGGTGGAAATCGCTTAACACGAAAACGAGGGGACTGGAATATTTTTTCTTGTTAAAAGAATTTTATGTTAAAGGATATAGCAAAAAGGAAAAATATCCATAAAATTAAGTTTATTAGAGTTTTATTTTATTTACAAAGATATGTATACATGCATGTGTTTAATAAAATCAATAAAAGAAAAACATTCACAAAAAATTTAATGAAATTTAATACAAAATTTTCAAGATTTTAGAAAAACAATATATTGAGTTTTTGGAAAAATGATGTATTTTTCCCCCCGCATTAACTTTTTTTTTTTTTTTGCACCAAATTGTCAACAAATTGTTCGATGTCAACCATTTTGTTATTTATTTTATTATTGCAGAGAATATGCGTCTAAAAAACTGCTCATACTTTTCACGATGTTCCTTATTTCGGATGGTGCAGGAACAAAAGCTGCATTATTCATTTCATTTTCGTCGTCGGAATCTGCATCAATGATATTTTTATGAGCTTTAAACAAAATCCAAATTGTCTTTGTCAGCCATAATTGTGCACACATTATCATCATCTACTGCAATGAATTCTTCCGATAAAACAAAAAGACAGTCCAATTCGGTTGGTGTTTTCCGTATTTTGTTCGTTCCCAGAAGGAAAATCTTTTCATGTTAAGCGATTTTTGTTTCGTGTCAAGGGGGGAAATGTATAGTACTTTGTATAGAGCGTAGTATTATTTCGTGTAAATATACATACGCTTTCGCGTCAAACGTATTTCCCTGTATATAGCAACTACAATGCCAGCAAAACCTTACCGCATGGCATAACCAATTCTTTTAACATAATTAACCCTAATTTTAATTTACAAACACTTTGAAATAGGTTTAACCTTTTCATCTTAAAAATTTCAGCTGCTTTACATTCCTTTCATTTACATACATAAACCAAAACAATGACTAATAAGTTTTTCAAACATTTCTACTCTATTTTTAAGTCAAAAATACAGATTTAATTCTCACCCAAATAAAAACAAGATATCAATCATTGGCATGGCCAAGTAATTTTAGAGCGTTTTTCACATGTTGTATTTTACAATAATGCAACTAATGAACTTTTTACTAACAAAAAGTAGTGTACTATACTTTAAAAAAAATTACATTTTTTTTTATTTAAAAATTATTAAATTTAAATATGATCTAGGGCACAAATGCGACCAAATGCCAAAAACCCGAGGTCAATAGGTTGCTTATTGGCTGAGATAAAGGTACGACAAAATATGGAACGAAGACGAAGACGAAATTTGCGTCCTAATAGCGCTTTTTTTACACTACATGAAAAACGCGCTAAAAAAACCTGTTTTTCCTAATTTTTTTTTATTTTAACTTTTGATCCACAATGCGCTTAAGTTACAGACGAACTAATAATAAAATGATGCTTCCGAATGCATAAAATTACACGGTGAAAGCCTTAAAATGGTAATAATTACCAAATTATTCCAACATCACGATTAGAAACACTAACATGATTACTTTTACATTAAGAAAACCAGACTTAGTGCAATTAGTAAACAATAACCACGATCATAATCCCCCCCCCCATATATACTAATACAATTAATTTCACACTGGGGGAAGGGGGGGGCACTACTACTGAAAGTGAATTACGAAAATTAATATCAGTTCTATGAAAAGTCCCCCGTCAGCATAAATTTCTAGTTTTTCTGTTTTTCTAGAATTACTAACGTTATTAACTATTATTACCGGCCACGATCGCGTTATTCACTCGCATATTTAATGTACTGGTTAAGATTAAAATTGAGATAATTGTTTTGAGTTTCGATGCAATTAAGTTTAGGTAGAAACTAAAACTTTTTTTTTCTGGGGGAGTTCTTGAAACGGTGTGTTTAAAAGCGACGCCACGAGAGAAAAGGAGTTGTGAATAATAAATATGAGCTTCCTTAAATAGCAGAAAAATGTAAGTGCGAGTAAAAATTATGAGAGTTAATGTCGACTCGTATCTAGATTATTTAAATATATGGCTGGTTTTCTTTAATAATGGCCATTAACACCGTTTTCTTTGCGTGTAATGTAATTTGAGAAAAGTACATCAAGGTGATTTTTAATTCCATGGATAAATGTAGAACAACCAAGAGAATACTCTAATTAATAACTAAGCATTTGTTTTTAATCGAATTATGTTTGTCTTAAGAGATAACATAGGAGTACTTCTTTTACAGATAAAAAGATGAACTAAAATAAATATAATTTTGTGAAATTTAATACAGTAATGGTTACTCAATGATTATATATTTTATTACATAATTTAAATTGCCTAATGACCTGATGGTCAATGGCCAGGCATTTGATAAATAAAAAATAAATTATATAATTTAAATAGAAAAACTAGTACAATAATGAGTTTTCTTATTACATAATGAAAATAGGAAAAGTAAGACAATAATGAGTCTTCGATTATTATTTAAGTTCTTGTTACGTAATTTAAAAAGGAAATCTAGGACGATAATGAGTCTTCGATTATTATTTAATTTCTTATAACGTAATTCAAATAGGAAATCTAGGACAATAATGAGTTTTCTTATTACATATTTTAAATAGAAAAACTAGGACAATAATGAGTCTTCTTATTACATAATTTAAATAGGAAAAGTAAGACAATAATGAGTCTTCGATTATTATTTAATTTCTTATAACGTAGTTTAAATAGGAAATCTAGGACAATAATAAGTCTTCTTATTACATAATTTAAATAGGAAAAGTAAGACGATAATGAGTCTTCGATTATTATTTAATTTCTTATAACGTAGTTTAAATAAGAAATCTAGGACAATAATGAGTCTTCTTATTACATAATTTAAATAGGAAAAGTAAGACAATAATGAGTCTTCGATTATTATTTAATTTCTTATAACGTAGTTTAAATAGGAAATCTAGGACAATAATAAGTCTTCTTATTACATAATTTAAATAGGAAAAGTAAGACGATAATGAGTCTTCGATTATTATTTAATGTCTTATAACGTAGTTTAAATAGGAAATCTAGGACATAATAAGTCTTCTTATTACATAATTTAAATAGGAAAAGTAAGACGATAATGAGTCTTCGATTATTATTTAATGTCTTATAACGTAGTTTAAATAGGAAATCTAGGACAATAATGAGTCTTCTTATTACATAATTTAAATAGAAAAAGTAAGACAATGACGAGTCTTCGATTACTATTTAATTTATTATTTTGTAATTTAAATAGAAAATATAGTTCTCAATAAATACGGTAAAATACGGCGTATAACGCGCACCCATACTTTCAAGCTACGTTTTTTAATTTTTTAGGTATATTAAATAACACGCACTCCCTGTTCTACGAAGGAACCTAAAATGTACGTGTGCAATGCTCTTATGTTTTAAAGTCATTTATTGGAGGTGTTTTATCCAAAACTTTTGAAAAAAAAATTAGTACACTTCTAGAACACAACCCTTTAAATTCATTAGGTATGTCATTTCTTTTAAATAAACAAGATTTCAATCTATATAGAAGTTTAATTTTTTTATGTTCATTTCTTTTTTTCATTTTTGAAGCTATCATTTTTATACCCGGCGTTATCATTTTTATACCCCATATTTTTTGAGCTCACAGTGCGCGTTATACGTCGGATTTTACGGTATATATTTTCTGATTATACAATTTAAATGTGAAATCTAAGACAACGAAGAGTTTTCGATGATGATATTTTTTTTTCTTATTACGCAATATAAATTGAAAATCTACAATAATGAACCCCCAACAGTGGCGCGCACAGGAATTTTTCGAGAAAGGAAGGGGGGGGGGGGTCCAGGGTCGAAAGTACACCTTTCTCGTAACATGCCCCAATACGCCACATGACATTCTTTTGGTTTTGTCGATTTTCGGGAACAAAAATCAGTAAAAAAATTAATGTTGAATAAATATTTAGCATTAATTAATAAAATTAACCATTAATAACAAATACTCAATTAAATTTTACATACTATCTACATCGGATTATAATCATCCGAAAAAAAAATCAAGGGCTTTGGGGAGGGTCCGGACCCGGGGACTCCCCCCCCCCCTTGTGTGTGCTACTTGTCCTTATGACGTAATTTAAAAAAGAAAACTACTACAATAATGATTCTCCGGTAATTGATAAGAAATCTCAGACAATGAAGACTATATTTTCTTATTACATAATTTAAATTGGAAATCTTGTACAATTATGAGTCCTCGATGATTATATACATTCTTATTAAATTTTTAAAAAAGAAAGTCTAGGACACGATGAGTCTTCGATGATTATATATTTTCTTATTACATAATTCAAAGAGGAAATATAGAGTAATAATAAGTTTTCGAAGATTCCTTCTCTTTTTTTATAATTTATACAACAAATCTGGGTCACTGATGATGAATTTCAACTAACAATCATTTCGACTTTTTAAACATCAGCTTTTTCCAATACTGTTATTCTCAAAATGTTCTACGGACATTTTATACTTACTTGCTACCTTTTTTTTATAATACCTTGAGGTATAAAGATTATTATTTTAAAAAGACTTTTTTATGATCCAAACGATTTTTGTCAAAAAAATGATTTTTATATCTGCGTACGGAGCAGACGATGTTTATTGAAAAATAAGTATCGCAAAAATTAAATGTGGGGTTATTTTTCAACTTTGTAACATGGCAACACAAAATATTTCGTTTGGTTTAAGTTTAGAATATTACCTTCATTTTAATTTCCTCTGTTCCAAAAATTTAACATTCCACGATTAATGGAAGCGATTCGAGTTGAGAGGATGTTGTGAAGTGTGGGTCGGGAATTGTTCTATACCTGAATTGGCTCCTATAATTTTGTATTTATGTCTCACACACATATGTCGTTATCATAGTGATATTCAGCAAAAAAATTTAAGTATGTAGTACTTTGTATTTATTTATTTGTAATACTGAATATGCTCTATATTATGTTTGATTTTTTAAAAAAAATTTCGCTCTAATTTTTTTAAAAAACTTTTTGTATTTTGTACAAAATGTTATGTAACTTTGAACAATAAGCAAATATAATAAAATATCTACATGTAAGACTCCTTTTAAATTCAGATATACATATACGTGAACATTTATTTTAGTATTAATTATATACATTCAAATACTGTTCATCTAACTAAAAATATGACAGTTACGCCCAATTAAATTATATAGTCTATATTTTAAGTGTAACTAAACAAAATATTTATGTTTAGATGGAGGAATAATTTCGTCACAATGTGAAACACAATACCTTGACCAAATGTAAATATTTTACAGAACTTATTTTGAAAATAAAACTAAACAAAAATAAACTGCCTTTAACTAACACTGTGCAGTTATTTTCAATTATCTTCAACAATGGTTCATTAACATAAAATAATATCTAACCTTACTTTGAAAAAACTAGAGTCGAAATGGAAAAACATTATTTTAACAGCAAGCCATTTGCTCAACTATATAAGCAATTTCCCATTTCAGATTACTCCATACATTAATTCGTACTCGTTTTTAACTAACACTAAATGCATTTTTTTCGTTCGAAAAAGAATGATTCATTAAAGAACAATCATTAAAAGAATGACAGAAATTTCTCAAGAGATATCAATCAAATCGAGTCAATAGCGCGTAAAATCTATCAAACTTAACACCGTAAAAACTTGTCGTGAATAAATATATTTTCTTTCGTTTCTAAACTTCAGAAAACTTTTGAGTTTTAACGGTTGACTAAATTGGATAATGCCGCACCTTGAAAGAGCAATTCCTTGACTCGTGTTATCAGCACCTGATAACAACAGAGCGTGTATGTTTGCTTTTTTATGACCACGTTTACATATGATATGAGAACGCGGTTGATCAGGTAATGATTAAATGTACTGTCAAATTCAACTTTCTTTGATGGTGGAGGCTTTTTGCTCGGTGAAATAGATAATCAATGATAACGCGTGCTGTTTCTTGAGTTTATTTTTCGACGGAAAGTGCGTCTGGGTATGGCGGAAAATGTCTAGTTTGAAATTTTTGTATTGGATAGAGATGTTTCATGTAATATCGTTCTATTTCAAGGAGAAAATAATTTTATGCCTTGGTTTCTAAAGAAATTTCTACAATTAAGACTGACTGTGGTAACATCAAAAAATGAAATTAATTTTCAGTTAGATGGGACAGTGGCTTACACTGAGCTTTCTTATAAGGGGGGGGGGAGGACACGTAAATAAAGACACCGAAAGGTAATTTCTAGAGTAATAATTAAAAATCTGTTGATCTATGGGGAGGTCCATCCCTCTTATATACGCCACTGAGATGAAAATATTTTTGGAGGGGTTGATTAAAAGTTGGAAACAAAAAGCCGCAAGAGAGAGAATATAGAAAATATACATATGTATATAGTTATATCGTCATTTGATATAAATGTATACAGTTATATCGTCATTTCATATACATATAATACAGTCAGAATAAACTGGAAATTTTTTTTTAGATTAAAAAAATCAAAATTAGTATTTTATTCTGATTTTATTAATGCATAGAAATAGATGCATTATGTTTCATCTCATATTCTTTAACCAGTGGTGCACACAAGGGGGTGTCCTGGGGGTCCGGACCCCCCCCAAAGTCCTTGATTTTTTTTTGATTGATGATAATCCTAATATATATAAGGTAAAATTTAATTAAGTACTTGGAATTAACAATTTATTTATTAATTAATTCAAATTATTAATTCAATAATTTTTTTATTTTTGTTAAAAAAAATCAGAAGAATCAATTGATGTTGTCTTGAGGGTATGATACGAGTTAGGGGACTTTCAACCATGGACCTCCCCTTTGAAAAAATTTTGTGTGCTCTACTGTTTTTAACACATACGTTTAAATTCATATAGGAAGAAAATTAGACTGAATATTAATTTAAAAGATTTCGAAATTTTAAGGGTTTATTACTTTAAATGTAAGTTTATTCCTTACAACCGCATTAAGTTAAACTGAAACATTTTCTATTTGAAGTTTTTGTTCAATTATTTCATATTATATGAATATATCTTAAAACAAATAGCGGTGTGTAATTTATTACATAATGGAAGTCCATCAACACATCAAGCTAAATAAAGAACTTAATTGCAAATAAATAAACCACTAATATGTATATGTATGCTGATTAGTATTTCAGTTGAATAGAATTTTTCCGAACACACACATATTACTTGAAACAACTGCAACCACGCCAATTTCATTTAGAAACTCACAGTGAATATTGTTTTATATGTATTTTCTGTACTGTAGTAAGTTGAAATCATGAAAAAGGCTTAGTTAAAACTGCGAAAAAAATTTATTATTAATAAAATATATTTTCAGAGGCTTAGCTTTTCAATGAAATGAATCGAAGTTGTATGAAATTCAAATTTTTATTAGTTTTCAGTGTTATTTTCAATGCAAAAAATTTCAACATTTAAACACAAAAGTATTCTCTTTTTTTCAATAATAATAAAAAAATTTTAAAAAATAAGGCATCTGATTTTCGATTACTAAGTCAGGTATAATATTTCAGTTATAAAATCACTAGTACTTTTTATTAATTGTCATCTTTTAAACAACGTCTAATTACACATTGTCGACATATAATTAAATTTCTGGATTGTTCGTAAAATAATATTTAAATTCAGAATAAAAAAATAACAAACGATATTTTAACAAACGAACGAACGAATGAAAAACAAAATAACTTTAATCTTTATAGAATAGCGAAATATTAATCACAGAAGACAAGCTATTTAAATTAAGAGAATGAATTGAGTAAAACAAAAGGCATAAAAATGCGAATAGTGAATTTTTAAAATTAAATCATGTTGATACAAAAAGATATTTTCATCATTAGCGAATGTTTTACTTTAAAAGAAGCGCTGCACATTTATTATTAGTACGACGTTTATTTAGTTTTTAAAATAAAGAATTGTATAATTGCCTTTATTTCAAAATAAAAAGATAACTAAAACAGAAACTAGGTTTTTTTTTAAAAAAAAAGAATTTTTGTTTTAAAGCTTAACATTCTTTCATTACGCTTCTTAAGATATTTTATAAGAAATACATAAAACTCTCATATTTTTATTAATTGTTTAAATTAAATATTGAATTTAATAAATTTTATTTCAAAAGATTCAATTTGGAAATTTATTCTCAGTATACAGTGCACAAAGTTTATGTCAATAGAAACAAAATAAAAATAAATGCTTAGTTTTAATATGGGAAAGAATATATTGATAAATTTTAAGAATTTGTATTAATTCTGCTAAAAAGTTTTTGGAAACCATATGCTGAATAGAAGGAAAAAAAAAATAATGAAATTTTAATAATAACGTGTCAAAAATCTAAATGTTCTAAAATTTACTGACTGAAATAAAAGAAAATTAAGAATGTGAAAACTACATTTAATAAATTACTGTATATGGTATTATTTGTTTGGTTTGGCTTGTTTATTTCTTGATTTTTAAGAAATGTATTTAAAAACACCAAAGAAGAAGACACCAAATCGAGGGGGGGGGGGGCATTTTACCCTTTTCATGGGTTTAAACAAAAGAGGCTCTAATTTTGATAATACAATTCTGAATTCACGATCCTGTAGAGAAATTCATAATGTACTACTTAGCCTAAAACAATCTTTGGTATCATGAGAAAGTTTCTCATATTCTAAAACTTTAAATGCGTTACCGTTATATGTTAACCCGGAAGTGGTCGAACGGGGCACAGAGTCAACCCGGGCTCACGAAATCGCTAATTCTAGGAAAACTGTTTATTTGTTACCAATGCCTTGACAGTATCCTCCTATATGACAGTGTTCATGGGAACTAAAATGTATCTGACATATATCTCCCTCTTTTTTTAGGAGTGGCAAACGTTTTTTTACCTTCTTAAGGTATTTGTTTTGACTGAATTCCCCGCACGACCACTTTTATTCCAAAATATTTTTTTTCTATGAACATGCTACATTTTCCCCCTGTGGACAACTTAGTGGTTTTGATTGGTGTGTTGTACGACTTATTAAGGTTTATAAGTGTAAATGCGCAGAATATAAAAAAAGCAATGAGCATCTGTGATCTCTATTCAAGGAAGTTGAAACTGATTAAGCAAGGGAAGAACCTGCTGAAATAATATATATTAAGCATGATAGCGAAAGTAAATTTGAGATAAGTGAGGAACATGAAACTTCATCACTTATCTCAAATTTACTTTCGCTGAGTTCAACGGAAAATTTTCGAATGCTACCTAAATAACTCAAGAAAAACATGAGGCCATAAGTGTACTACACATTTAGCTTTGTCAGAAAGACACAAGCAAGAAAACGGTCAACATGCTACTTGTCGATCATCAAAGGACAGTAAAACTGCAATAACTTGAACAAAGTATAACAGTTCTGCCTGCAAATAACATTCCTATAATGTTAGCAAAAAGTGTCTGCCATTTGTCTCTTTTATTAAAGTCAAGCACATCTGAAACTTCTTGCTTCAGTTTGATTGATATTTTATCTCAAATTATATATCAACAAAAAAAAATTGAAAAGTCCCTCAAAGTAGGTAAGTATACTTTCTTAAGTGAATTATTCACTGGAATTACGATTTTTATCGTGTACAGTAAAAATAATTTTAAAAAATGATTGGGGTGACTCAGTTACCCCACACGACCATTAACGTTAGTAGAGAGTGCGTGCTTGCGTCCGGGTTAAAGAAAAAAGACCGAATTTTATTTCGTATTTCTAAATTTTAAAGAAACTGTAAAATACAGGAAATGTATTAAACAAATCACAAACTTATGAGACCTATTCCTGAGTGAAAAATGTATTCCAATTTCTATTTAGGTTCTTAAAAATTTGGCGAAGACAGCGTTAAGAAAATCTACAAATTACATTTCAAAAATGATGTTGATTGATCATAAACTATTCTAGAAAATTCTGTTAAGCGCCATTACTAATATAACCTCATTAATCAAAGCATTTGACAATCCCTTGCAGCATGACTAGACATTTTGAAACAAAAACGGTAAGCGTTAATAATGTAAACATTCTTCATTTCTTATGTCTCAATTTTAGCTGCTACGAATTAAGTTAAGGATTAGGTACTGAACCATAATAATGTAGTACTTTGTTCACAAGTTTTTTTTTAATTAAAAATCTTTAAATATTTTTTTATCTTATAGGGTATTATTTGCAGGAATTGCTAAGTAATGCTTAATTTAACACAGAGTAATAACAGTGTTATTAACAATTCAGAGTATCTTTTAGATTGGAAGAATGATTATGTCATTCAATGTAAATTTGGATAACAGATATACGCAGCAAATTTGTGTTTTAACAATTAATGAACTAGTAACTTCCAAGTTCTTTGATAATAGAAGCAAAATTTGCGAATATTCAATCAAAAATTTTGAATGGTAATGACACTTCCACAGTGAATTTATAAACTGGTATTATTTGTAGCGGTATTATATGTAGCGTAGAACTAAAAAAAAACAATGTACTTTTACAAAATCTGCAATCGAGTTAATTTTCTTATTTGATTTGTATTCTTGAACTTTGAGAATATGTGCAGCCTTTGTGTGATGCTGTACGTTAATGCTCGCAGAATCAGGATATCTTTAACATGGCTATACAGTAAGTATTAGCTGTATTTTTAAGGCAAGGCTTGTTATACTATTCTAAAAGAACTATCTCATGCCCTTTCAAGAATTTATTATTTATTACAGAATATTGGGAATATAAAATCCATGTTTTAGAAGCAGAAATGGTCTTGTAAAACTATAACTGATAAATATTCACTACACATGCAGGTAGTTCATTGGGAATTAATGGATTTTAAGAAATTTTCTCAAAAGTAAAATGGATTTTTAAGAGAAGTATGTATTGTAAAATACGGCGTATAACGCGCACCTATACTTTCAAGCTATGTTTTTTAATTTTTTGATATATTCGCCGTATAACGCGCACCCCCTTTTTTAAGAAGGAGCCTGAAATGTACTTGTGTAATGTTCTTAAGTTTTAAAGTTATTTATTCGAGGTATTTTATCATGAGCTTTTGAAAAAAATAGAGTATACTTCTAGATCTGCAACTCTTTAACTTCATACGGTATATAATTTTTTTTTTAATAAACCATATTCTGTTACATGGAGAAGTCTAATTTATCTATGCTCATTTTTATTTTTTTATTTTTAAAGCTCTCATTTTTATACCCGGCGTATAACGCGCAACCGTAAATTTTGATCTCATTTTTTGTGTTAAAAAGGCGCGTTTTACACCACATTTTATGGTATTATATATAAAAATCTTTAATTATATACCAATTGCTTTGTACGGCAGCGAATGCTGACCATTAAATAAATTTAAAAAAGATAAGCTGCTGATTTTTGAGGAAAAAATACTCCGAAAGATTTTGATTGCAGTTAAGCAAAATGATGTCTATAGAATGCAACATAATTATGAAACTTACAGCAGATTTAAAGAACCGGATATATATTGTCATAGTTATAAAGGCTAGTTGCATTAGATAACTCGGAACACTTTTTTAATTAAGATGATTCAAACCCAACTAAATTAGTGACATTTTTAAAAATTGAAGGTACACGAAAAAGAGGAAGGCTCCCCAAACCCCAGGTGGGTTGATTCCCCGCTCAGCACCATTATCACATATATGCAGTGCCGCACACAAGAGGGAGTCCTGGGGGTCCACACCCCCCCCCCTCCCACAGCCTTTGACATTTTTGTTTGGATTGACTCCAATCCTATGTATATAGTATGTAAAATTTAATAAAGTACATGTTATTAATAATTAATTTTATTAATTAATGCTAATTATTCATTCAAAAATAAATTTTTTTGTTACCGAAAATTGACGAAATCAAAAGTATAAATTGGAGCATGGTTCGAGAATAGTGGACTTTCGACCCTGGACCCCCTTCCCCTTTTGAAAAATTCTTGTGCGCGCTACTGTGTGTATGTGATCACTTCCCGGAACATGGTAATAGATCTAAGATTGCGCGTTTTGCTCATTCTGAGACCTGTAATCATATCAGCATGATCTTAAGTTGGAATGAATATAAGCTAAAAATTTCGGTATATTTTTTTGCAGTATTGATTTTTTTATAAATTTTTTAATGAAGTTAGGCTTAACTGGAAAAATCTCCTGGCCCTGAACGGGTTAAAAGAGATTTTAGGGATCTATCTGGGAGTCAACCGTTGGCAATCTATCACTCTATATCAAGTCGGATGGAGGTGGCTCACACGCAGGCAGCCTTAGCCTACGATAGGCTGTAGTGCTGCTGACGAAGATGTATTCTCAGGGAGGTTTTAAGGCATAAACCAAGTAGCCCCGGGCCCAGAGCCTCGCCCTCACTGAGGGGGGGGGGTGCCTTGTTTCGTTCTCGACTCTGTCTTAAAAACATAATGTTCCGTATAATTTTAATGAAGTAATATCCCTTTACATATTTTCCGAAAAACAGGGGATTTCAAACTTCATGTCAACTGGCAAAAGTTGTAAGACTGTTTTATTATGTGACGACCGCGTTGACCATGTCTACGCCTAGGCCTAATACCATAAACAATCATTCAACTCATTTAGTCGAAATCCGGTCATCGGTCGAGCCGGTTTATGTATAAGTTTTTGAGCTGTGAATCGTGCACATGTATTTGTTTTAAATAACCGTTTGAACGAGTTTTTGACAATGCATGCTATATACACTGTCTACTTTTACAAGATCACAGGTAGGTTTTACTTTTGCATAGGGGCCCCAGGACCCCATAATTTTATGATTTATCTGGGCTCAGTGCCTCTAAGAGTCTAAAGACGCCCCTGTGTATCACATAAAGTATTCTCGTATTTACAAATATTTTTCTTTCATATAAATAAAATCTGGTGTTCTTATGGTAACGTGTTCATTTTCACTCTATTAATGTATTCAATTTAAATTAATTGGCAAATCAAGTGAAAAATAATTTTCGCCCTCGATTTAGGGAAAAAGTAATGCTTTCCAATAAATAATTGATGTTAATTAAAAATTTATTTTTACATCTCAAATGACGAGATAAAAGATAAAAACGTTTGCAGTAGAGTTTAAATTCTTCCTGAAACGATGTTTTGTACAAAATGTTTTTTATAAATACATGTGAGTAAATATTGTAAACATAAAACAAAAGCAAAAAGTTTAAAGAAACGTATTAAATCTAAAAGTGAAATCTAAATAGCGAATAGAAAATGGAGATGTCCATGACTTATGAAAAAGTAATAATCTCAATATTTACAAAAACTAAAAAATTCAAGTATGAGTTTGTATTAGGATTTTTACATATCGAAAATCTTCGATCTTCTTTCTTCAATTCAAATAAAAGCATTTTCCTTCTTTAAAGAAATAAGTAAACATCGAATTTTTAAATAATTTATGAAATGATAAAAACACAGAAAAGGAAAACAAACAAAAAAACGTAAGCAGAAAAATAATTAATTACAATTAATTTTTGGTGTACATTTTCGTTGATGCTTCTTAGGTAACAAAAATAAAACCAAGCAAATAAATTTTGTATAAAAAGGCGTAATCTTTATTTACTGATACTTGAAAAAATTCAACTCGAAAGAGAAAGTTAATTCATAGAAATAAATGAATTAACTCTTCATAAAAAATAAATTGATATTTACTTACTCTAACAGAAAAATAAAATTGTATTCATCATTCAATGAAATAAATTAAAAATGCAATTTTTAAAGCTTTTAAATGGTAATACGCTCCTAAAACTACAAAGCCATTAAATATGACTAAATATTTCCAAAATGGCTATTTAACTTCATCTTGAATATAAATCCTTAAGATTTAAATTAACTTAATTATATTAAAGCACTTAAAATTTGAATTAAATACAGTCCGTAAGATTCAAAATCCTATTCAGGGCTATTTCTCTATCTTTAAGCCTTTACTTTACTTACGAGATATTCATTTTGCACAAATCTTAAATATTTATTTTAGTAACTCAAATTTCTAATATAGTCATGCTAATTAGAATTATGATATTCACCGGCATGGGTTTCGATTGCGATTGAGAAGTTTAATAATATAATATACAAATAGTTGTGTGGAATTGGATTGGCCATCGCATTTATCATTTTGTGTGATTCAACTCTTTTAAAAGGTTTCACAAATCTGAATACAATCAAAGCGAAATATTTTAGAGTTAGAATACATAAAAGGTTATTTTTAACCCAGAATTAATATTTAGCAATTTATTTGTTATTTTAAAAATATTTTTATAATAAAGAAAGACAAGTAATTTTCAATGTTTCTATTCGCTTGTTAGTATTGTGACGGTTCTTTCCGCACTCTTTGAACTAATTATCATCTTGGGAGAATTTCCTGTCTTTAAAAATTATTTTATTATAAAATTCCTCCTCGAAGAAGAAAACGTGAATATGTAAATTTAGACAACAACATAAAGTCCAGGCTTTCAGGTTAGAAGGGAGAGATAGGATAGACTGCTAGCGGAAAGTGATTGACGAAATTGAATGTGAATCGCGGATATTTAATATTTGATAACTGAATTACTCAACGTGACGAACAGCCACTGGAGATTGAATTGAGGGAAAAAAGCGAAGAAGTCAGAGCTAAGTGAATTAAACATTAAAGTTTTCTCATGCCTCACTAATTGTCTTCATATTAAATAATTGGGTGCATCTCTTATCCTTGATCGATTGAATTTGGGCTGTGGTTAATATTGTGAACAAATTAGATAATTTTTGAAATATGGCTAGTCTTCCTTTCAACTCTCCCACACCTTTAGGCGAGATCCTTATAGTATAGACAAAATTTTTGAATGGACTGCGTCCAAAACTAACAAAAATGTGAATCTATATTAGTTTTATGTATTACTCTATGTTCCAAAACTTTAATTTTGAAATTCAAAACTAACGCATACTTCTGATATGTAAGTCAAGGAGGTGAAATTTAATTCTTCGTTCCGTACAAAGGCTATAATGCCAATAAAATGCTATTTTAAAAACATATATGTCCATAATAAACATAGATAACAAAAACATGCAAGGCAAACGACAAAACATGCACAATTTTTCATGCAAACAAACGGTTTTTGTAAAGAATAAATGATAATATAATGAAATTTATATAGCAGGGAAAAATACTTTTAATAAGGGATTTTATAAGACAAAGAAACTCAGGCATTATAATACATGCGTTATACTATTTACATAAATACTTATAAACGAGTGGTACTTCAGTTTTCTTCAGTAAACTATATATAAATTATAAATATTAATTATGCGATCATACTAAATATAGCCATAAATATTCAGTTAAATACTAGTTACTTATTTGGAAAAGAGATTTTTTTTTTTTACGAAGCATTTCTAAATATATACATATTTTTTTCTTTTATTTCAACAAAAAGTTTCATCATGACTGTTTAGGCTTTTTTCAACCACATTTTGATTAGAATATATTAAGATAAGATAAATATATATATTTATAGTGAAAAAAATTTTAGATTTTATTTTAGAAGCTATATTTATATTTACACGCAAGAACGTCGGAGAAATTGAGTTAAAATCTATAGAAATATAAGTGTAATTTCAGAGTTTTTAGTTTTTACTGTATAAAAGTAATAGGGTCATTTTCTATTAAAAACTACCAGAAATAAAAACTTATACTATCGTTCAGTAACTTTAAAATTTTATAATAACTACCATTACGTGATAAAAATTAGCAATGAAAAAACTATAAATATTCATTTTTTTATAATAAATACAACACGAATTGATAATGAATAAAATATACCTAACTAAAGAAAACATAATAATTAAAACACTACCTTAAAAATCAAATAGGTTATCAGATTATATGATTACTTTCTTAAAAATCTCAACAATGCTCACATATTATTTTCAAAAAAAAAAAAAATCGCCAAAATTTAAAATTTTGAAGAAAATTCTCAACACAACACTCCACTCTTCCGAACTGAAACAATAGGAGATGAATAGAATGAAAAGAGAGCAAGAGAAACCAAAAACAACAACAAAGACCACCTCAAATATAAATGTCAAAAGCCTGTTCTTCCATTTCTTCGAAAACTACAATTTTTTATTACCAATTTAAACAGACAAGAAGCGGTGTTGTGTGTTTCCTACTCTGAACTTTTATAACGGACCACTCAATTCGAAGAAACCGGTTTTTCGGCGAAACCGTCTATGATTCCAACGCTTCAATTCCATCTTGTACGATCCTTTTGTAGACGTAGGGGAGGAAAAAAAATGAGTCGTGAATGGATTTATACTTTCACACTCCTTTTTATTATTATTATTTTTCCCCCTTTTAGGGGCGGAGAGGACCCCAAAATCTCCTCTCAAAAAAAGGGGTGGGTTCTTCCACAGGAACTTTAAGGCCTCTTTCTGAGCGGTATCCAGAAGAGATAACGCTGGAAACTAACGTTTAAGGTAGTGTAGAAAGATACACGGTGAGCTGTCATGGTTTTTGGCGAAGGGTATATATATATATATATATTTATATTCGGACTCAATTAAAGTACAAGCTGCAGATGTTTTACTAATAGAGTACAAAGGGGGTAGGTAATTATTGCAGGAAATTGCACGTTTATTGCATAATTATACCCAATTTAACAATACATTTCTATTAAATATATCATTGACTAAAATTTTACATTGCTTGTAACAATTTTAGTATAATTACAATTATATTTCAGCGCTCTTTCTCTCTATTTCAATAGGGATAAGAAAATATAAAGTGAAGAATAAGAAGTTAAAAATTTAAAATTTCTTTTTAATATTTTTTCCTAAAAATCGTAAAACTTTAAGATATGTGTGTGCAGTGGCGTACACAGACTACTTTCATGGAAGGCAGTGGCGCAAAGGAGAATATTAGGGCCCCTTTGCAGAGACAGATTTTGGGCCCAAACCCTATCTTACAAAGGGAACAAACATACTTGGCTATAGAAGACTTTGGGCCTCAAGAATCCTGCCCCCCCCCCACGTTGCGGGGGTGTACATTACGCCACTAATGGGAGGGGCCATATTTAAAGAAAAAAGCGAAAGCAACGAGACGTAATATTTATGCAAAAAAAAAAGAATTACTATATTTCTATGGGAGGGTTTTAACCTCTAAACCCTGTCCTTTCGAACGCCACTATGTGTGTGTGTGTGCACAAATAATTAAATTTTAATTATAATCCCCATTTTTAATAATGAACAGAGAACATAACGCTAGTGACGAAGTTCATACAAATGTTTCACGATTTTTTAAACTTGAAAAAGAAAAGTCAATGAGTATTTCCCTCTGAATTTTCCTATACTTATTAATACGTTAACTATATTTGTACATTTGTACACTTCGTTAAGCCTAAAATAAACACTTTTGAGATACATTATCGGATATAATTATTCCAAAACTCTAAAACGATATAATTTGGAATTTTAAAATCATAATTTGCCCTGATGCTCCATTAACTTAATAAGTTTTAAATGTTTATATTTTTCAAATAATATTAATCCTAGAACAAAAATCAATTATTTTCATTTAAGGTAATAATATATTTATTACCTTGACCCTCTTTTGATACAATAGTATCATTGCTTGCGAATTATTTCATTGAAATATAATTTTTAAACGAAGGAGCTTTCTTTTCCATTCTACAATTAATTCGTAACTAAAAAGATAAGCATCACTTGATGCCAACAAAATCTTTATATTTTACGAATTTTTTATAATCTTATTTTTTCTAGCTTTTTCATATATCATCTTAGAGGAAATATTCCATTTGATAAGCCAAATTTCAGATTTTGTAGCAATGATGTCACAAACATTAATTAAATTTTTAAATAAATATTCCACTCTATAAATATCGGTTGCATTCAAGAACCAGAACTTATACAAACTTCCTCTTATTCCTGCTATCCAACGCAACATTCGATTTCAGCGCTCAATTTAGAATTCAACAATTCATTTTCGAAAAAAATATGTTTATATTTCACACAATTTCACAGATGCACCGAAAATAAAATGTTGAAAACTGCATGCATTATTCTCTTCAACAATCGACAAATATATTTCCCCTTTTACGTATTTTCCAAAGTTTGCCAGTTTTTATTGAGAGAGAAACATTAAAAATCCAGAAGCAAAAGATTTTCATATTCGATTTCACAATCTATAGAAATATCTTTATCAAAACTGACTCAGTGGAGGTAATGCAACCACAATTGAACTGTTATTACAACATCTCAGAAAACATGAATACTATCATATTTGAATTCCATTCAAAGACTTATACTTCATAAAACTAGATAACTTTAAAAACTCTTATCGGTTTTATAAGCAAGTCTATCTTATCCGGTCTAAATTTTTAATCGTCTTCACTACGTCTTAATTTTTCTACATGTATTTTCCATGAAAGTTTTGAAGAATATGAGTAAAAAGAAGGAAGAAGTGATTTTATTTATAGAGAACAATGGAAGTCTTAAAAATAAATAAAAACTGCAGAATATTTTAAACAAAAAAATAAGTTTAATAACTGTATGTACAGTACACTTATATACATGTTTAATAGTCGAATATTTCTTAAATAAGCTCTTGTAATAAAAAAATAATCTGTACAACGAAAGTCTAATCGAATGCTTGATTTTTGATGATTTACAGTTGAAGTAATTTTTTGAAAAACAAAATTTTAATTGATATATATATACATATATATAATTATATAGAATTTCTAGTGATCTTTTTTTATGTTCTCTAAGTGTGAATCACCTGAAATCTCTCTCTCTCTTTCGAGTTTTAGATTCCTCATAAGTAAATATTTCATTCAACAACGTTTATTTTTTCTTTTTACCACCTCCAGACAATTTCATGGTCACATTAAGGAATCTTTTGAAACTATTTTTTTCTGCTTGTTAAATCTGAGTGATTCCTTAAGAGGAAAGTAAATATTAGAAAAAATAATTGTGATTTCCGTATTTTTTTTAACCCGAAATTCTGGAAGCTTCTACGAATACATTCAATTATTAAATTTTTAGAAAATAACCGATTTTTTTATAGAAGAATTATTTTCCTAAAACCTTTGAAATTATAAAGTTTAGAGACAAACTTTCGAATTTAAAGTAATATATGATTAAAATGAGTTACATCAGTTTTACAGAATCAAGTAATTTGTTATAATATAAAATTATAAAGATAAGAGAGAGAAGAGAAGAGAGAGAGATTCTATCTATATTAAACTTATATTCAGTCGTAGTACATTTCGAAAATATAATTTTAGGAGATATTCCGAGATATTGAACTTTATAATAACAACTAACATATTTGATAAATATTCCATATATTTTTGCAAGAAAGAAATGGCAAAGAGACTTTAAAAACATGAATTTTTGCATAAAATAGGCCATCACAATCGAATTACTTACATTTACAAATGGAATTCGTTTCAAAATAGAATTCAATTTCTTGAGAGTTGTTACTTCAACAAAAATCCCAGCAAATAAAAGATCTTGTTTTTCATGGTGCAAATTAAGATATTATCTTAACAGTATACGTAATTTCCTCAACACTAATTTTTTCATTTGTAATAAATATTCTTTAATTATGTCACTTAGAACTGCCGATTATTTTTGTAAAAATAGCAAATAATCAAAATAAAAAAAGCAATCTTAATTTCATAAATATATATAATTAGTTTTATTTTTTTAAAAAAAATATTTGCTATTTGAAAGAAGTAACATTTAACATTAATTGATTAAATTTAATGTTTAGTAAGTAATGGATATATTCTTTCTTTTTTATCTCTTTAAGATGAAGAGATTTAATTGTAAATAATTAGCACCGTTCTAACGTAATTTAATTTTGATTAATTACGATAAATTCATTGTAATTAAAAGTCGACCACATTACGTTAACTTTAACTATCTTAAAAATAATAAAAACTAAAAATTAATTTATATTTTACAAATCTGATAACGGCAAGCGATAATTTACGAAATACAATACGAACAAGAATAATTTCTTCTTGGAGATATAAAATAAAATTAATTTTATCTTGTATAAAATATATTTTACTTCTAAAGACAAGTCTCGCAGTGTGTTTTGTAAGAAAATCGTATGAAATTATATTTTACAAATGCTGTTGAAGATTCCATTTTTACGTTTAAGAACATTTTGCGCCATTTTTCCCCTTTAGAAGTACAGTTTTTAGATGATAAAATACGGAACGAATTTAAAAAAAACTAAGAAGACGAGTTCCATTGAATCATTCATCTTTTCGTCTACAAAATATATAGTAGATTTATATAACAGTATAGTTTGAAGCAGATGTAAAAAACTTTTCTTTTTTTTTTATTTATAAAATGCAAAATATTCAAGGCAAACAGACGGTGCACTGAACAGCTTGAAAGATTTTTATAAAGAAGAGTTCTATCTCCTGTAAAAGAAACATCTGCTTCTAAAAATGAGGCTCGTGAATTATTCTTTTATGTTTCACATTTTGGAAACGTTTCAGTCAGAAAAGTTCGAAAGAAACGTTAATTTTGAAGAAGTACTTTTAGAATGTTAGAAAAAGTGATTCTTAGTAGCAAATGATGTTTTATTTTTCCTACTTTTAATTGTATTAACATTGTTATAAATCTGGAAAAGTTTGAATGTTCGTTCTCTTATGGTTTGAAATTTATGCTCGGATTTTTCGAAAATTCGTCGTCCTTTTGAGAAACATGGAAAACAAAGGCTAATATTTTTTTGTGATGGACTCTTACAGACTCATTTACCATCCAAAAAAATTTGGAAAAGTTGAGAACTTTTTTAACGTTTTTCTTGTTATTTAATTTAATCTTTCTTTCATTTGTAATTAAATTATTAAATCATATAACTTTGTGTATTTATTACAGTACTTTACTTATATTCCAAATTCATAAAACTTTTTCCTCCATTTCAAAAAATTTAAAATTTCCACTGAAAATAAAAGTGTAGGAAAATTGTGATGTAATGAAGACGAATAAGAATTTAGTACTGGATAAGACAGACATGTTTATAAAGCTGTTAAGAGTTTAAAGTTATCTCTATATAGTTTTATGAAATATAATTCTAGAACTCAAATAGGATAATAACTCAGCTTTTTCAAATCGTTCTTCCATACAATTTTATTAAAAGAATATGAAAAACTATTAGAATTAAATATTCAAAATATTTAACTAACAAACGAGATATTCCTCTCAAATAAACAACCTTATAATATTAATTATACTTCGTAATATTTATGCTTAAAATAAGTAATTCTGATATTTCAGTAACTTTTACAACCGGTAACTTTACTAAATACATTAATAAAGTATTACAAAGCGGCAATAGAATTTGCACCTTTGTTCCCGCAGCTTGAATGGGTCTCTTTTCAATTAACTCCATTAATTTTCCTCTTTATAAAACATCTTAATTATTCAGAATAGCGGTAATTAGGAATTAGTTCGAGAAAATATACATAGAGGCGATTTTGTTGGTAAATGCCTGAGTAAATTTAAAAGTTTTGTAATGTCTAGTTATATATATAATGGTATTACTATTTTACGTTAAGGAAATGTTTTATGTTTTGACAGTATCAGGTAATGAATGACCTAATCCATTGAATGAAAACGTAACATGCCCAGAAGATGTCCGGAATAACATACAGTACGCGTTTATGTGCGTAATTAACACTGGTGAGTTGGACATCTAGTACATGTTTCAACTGTATGCTGTAATGTATTGTAGGGCAGGAGCATTAAACATCGGATAACGTCCCGAGGTCATGTTTTCAGGGGATAGAACTGAACATGCTCTGCGTGATGTCTCATAATTAAAGGCAGAAACCACCCGCATGCTGCATTAAGGACGTGTTCTTTGAATGGAATAACTTTTCGTTTCACTTTGGAATGAGATACACTGGAGATTAAACTGGAAATATTATTTAGATAGAAGAATTAATTTATTTTAGCAAAGATTACTCTAATGCTATGTTTTTTGGCAGTTTAGTAGCGAAAGTTCAGTTTCATTTTCTAATTAATGATTTAGATTAAAATATGAATGGATTGAACACACATCATAACACATTGTCGTCATCTCGAATGTTGAGCTATAAAAATTAAAATACGATCAGTATAGGGCGCGAAAAAATAACTTTCATATATAAGTTCCCTTATAAATAACCATTAATTATCAAAAAAATTAATAGTTTAAATTCTAATTTTAATTAATATTTTAATTTTATGTTCTACTTTTTAAATGCATTTCCTCGCTTATTGCATTCGTAATTAAAATTATTTTTTGATTCAAACATTGAAATTAACAACTTAACACCTGAAAGTTATATTTAATTATGTTTATATATAACGATATATTACAACTGCATCTATAAAAATATTATAATATAACAAATCACACAGTAAAATTCTCAGAAACTGTGAAATAAGAGAGAATTGCGATAAAAACACTAAACTTACAGGAAGATTTTAGTTCTGCGCGTAATGGTATGTATTAAAAGGGAAAAATAACAATTTTTTAAACAAGAAACATCAAATGCTTATCATAACTAAGAAAGTTTTGATTTTTTAAAAGAAACACTTTTCCAGTAATTTAAAATTATTAAAATTATTCTTTTCAATTGTATATTTAATTTACAACAATTACATTTCATAAAATTAAAAATAACTCTATTAGGAAACTCAATAAAAAGAATATCGTGATTTTGAAATGAATTTCTTGCATATAATAAATGAGAAATATACATTTTAAAAAAATCGATTTTCAAACAATTAAAAGTTGTATTCGTAATAATAATCATATCTAATGAGTTTTTCCTGAATTATTTCAACGAATATTCTTTAAAGCTTTTTAGTACTAAAGTTCATATTATAAAGCAAAAAGATGCAATTGAATCGAAAGTTAAAGCATTTCAACAAATCAAACTATATCGAAGAAAACATGAAAAAGGTAGACTCATGCCTGCTTCAAAAGTTATTTCGAATCTTCTTTTTTTCCCCATTACTTGTACTCAACCATTTTTACAACCGCGCCATAATGTCATTGTATTCGTCTCATATACAACACAACTCAACATTTATGACAACTTTTATCACTCATTATCATACAATTGAAATCATGTAGAAGTATAAGGCACAAAGTGAAAAAATTCTGAAAGCCCATAGAATTGAGCGAAAATGTCTACCTGGTGTTTTTGAAAAATCTTAAGCAACGTAGATAGAATAAATATTTTTTCGAAAAAAGTGTAACTATATACATATTAACTGAAGAAAATAATTCACTCATCCTAGTTCCAAAAAAGATAAGATTTTAGAAAAGAATTTAACATACCGAACTAATTGATGTATCCTTAAGTTATTTCATATACGCGCCTCAATTCGTAGACTTAAAAATATTTCTTTAGCTTTAGAGAACAATGCTATCTAATGGTTGCCTTTAAACAATTCGCATATATTATTTCGTATAAAAATATAATATGTAATTCTACTTCTAGGCACAATAACTGTCTTACATGATTCTGCATGCTAAAATTAAGAACAAATGAAAATTTAAATTAAATTTATTAACAATAAAGTAGAATTTCCGTACTTAAGCTGAATACACTAGAGTACACTAAATATCTATACATTACTTAGATTGAAACATTACTTTACGCTAAACGTAGTATTTGAAGAAAAAAAATGGTTACATAAAATTCTAGAACAATCTAAAACGATCAACGTACAGGGTATTTTATTGTTTTAAAAGCTATTCTAAAAAAAACTATCAGATATTTGAGGATAACGGAAATGTTGCTATTTTTTCGCAAGGTGACGTAAACTACGAGAAGAAAAGAGAAAGAAATTAATTTTTTTCAACATTTCAACCGTTTAAAGAATTATAAACAAATCAACGCGCTTTAATCTTGTGGGAGTTGAGAAAAATATGGAGTGGTCGGCCTTGTCTCATAAAAATGACAAGTTTCGATCTGCGTATTACTCTAGCGAGAATTGTATCTTTGACAAATAAATTTGTCCTGCTTTCCAAAAAGGAATTCTAATACAATTCTAAGTTTCAAATTTATCTCAAATGATATAAGAAATTTTTTTCCCTTTAACGAATCCTAATTGAAAATTTTCTTAAGTTCGCAAAATAATTTTTTATAAAAAAAAATTAAATACTTTGTTATATTTATTGAAGTGGGCGAAAATTACACCGAAAACATATTTTAAGAACTTTTCCTGAACTTAAAATAATTTTTATTTTTCAAACATTAGTAAGATACTAAATAGATTTAATTATATTTTTCTATCACACAATTCTCTTTAAACTATAAATAAAAAAAGAAGGGGAAAAAAAGCGAAATTAGTAATCATTTTTACTAAAAATGTAAAACACATAACTAATTAAGTATCAAAACTACAAAATAAAAATAAAGTTCTATAGAAAAACCGTTATTTCGACGTACGTACAAAAATTATCGTTTGCATGAGAAAAACAGGAAAACGTCTTCACATCGATAACGATGAAAAATATCGAAATTTTTTTAATTATTTTTAATTTTAAAATTATATTTTTATTAGAGAATAAAACATGTTACGTTCAACTAACAGGTACGCGTTTTGTGTTAGACGAATCCTTAAACTTCACGAAACAGAAGCGAAAAAATTATCGAAATTCGAATATTCTTCGCCTAAAACGAAAACTTCAAAGCTGCGAAGTTTATATGCAGAGGACAGGAAACCGGCAGCTATTGATAACGTTTCAGTGAACAAAGGTACGATATCGCAGAGCGAAAAACAACCGAGCAAAGGCTGTAGCATCAAAGATGCTTTTATACTTATCTCACTTTTTACGTTCTTTCGACTAAACTTCCACGAATTATTTTAAAACATCACAACGGAATCCTTTATGATTGAACCTCACTTAAGTGAAGGTTATCGTTAAGCATTTCAACATGAAAACGCCAAACGACTAGTTCTTTTTTTTATTTTCCCTTCTTTTTTTTTTGTTCAAGATCAAGAGCTTCGCGCTTAGACCGGTCTGCCGGCACTAACGGCACACTAACACATTTAAAAATAAACAATCACGGCGAGTTGGATTAAAAGGAACAAAAAAGGGTGGGAAACATTTAAAAAAAAATGGACCAAAAAAAAAGCTGTCAGATCACAACGGTAACATCAAATCTAAGACGAACGTGCATTATTTCTATGAGAGGAATTAAAGAGAAAGTAAAAGATATAAACACACACATACGCAAGGAGACAAAGAAAGGAAGAACATTTAGAAGAAAAGGTAGAAGAAAAAACTTTGTTTACATACCCAGGATCATGAGCGGCATCATTCTGGCCAGGATTACCGGAACAATTTTGGTGAGTTTCATTCTCCATGTCTAGTCAACTAGATTCGGACTAATTTTGCCGGCAAAAAAAGTTTGTGGTGTATATATATAATCAAATATATATATAGATATATATGAATATATTTCAAATAGACAATTATAACAAGAAGGCGCAGTTTGTTTATAATATTTTCTTTTATAATAGTTTGTTTGTGTGTGTAATTGTTTTTCCCGCTTGGAAGAAGCACGTAGTCACACTACTGAACGGACACAACAGCGTTTGGTTGTATTTTTTTGTTGTCCCAAAAAACTACGGCCTAACTACACTAAGGGTACTGCGGCTCGATCTAAGACCCCCACTACTGCTTAGGCCTCCGTTGACACACTACACCTACGAGGAGAGTAGCGAAGAACACACGCTGCTGTGATCCAAGGGTTGCTACAAATATTAGGGTTTCCAGAGGTTTCGTCGCCAAGCGCTGTCATCTCGCACTTCCTCTGCCCAGGATCTTTTTTTCTCTTTCTCTCTTCAATTCAAACCGATTTTTCCAACGCGCGCTATCGTTTGCGTTTTTTGGTTGTTGTTTTTTTCTTCACAGACGACGCTCACCTATCTATCTTTACAGCTCGCTAACAACTTCCTCGCGGAAGCTTACCAGTTGTTTGTTTTTGCGAATGATGCTTATAGTGAGTATAGGCTCTGATGCGTTGTATAATGATTCAATTCAAGGCGAATTTGAAATTGTGGTGCCTATTGTAAAAGTGCGGTTACCCAAGGGGGCGGGAGGTTTAACCCCCATACACCAACAGATTTTTAACTTTTAATATACGGATTATACCTTAGTGCTTACATTTACTTGTTTTTGCACTGTAACTTCCTCCTCCGCTAAGAGAGATTTTTGGACCCAGCGGCGTTTCGTACACCTCCACCTCGCGGGGGTGGCCTTAAGATTCTTGGGGGCCTAAAGCCCGACTGACGCCAAGTACGTATTTAACCCATTTTTAAATATAAAAGGCAAAAACTGACTTTGAAGGGGGCCCTAATATTTCCCGTTAAGCCATTGTGTGTACCCCCGCTGTATTCATTGTAAGGAGTAACTGAAGAAGAAACATATCACTGACAAAATCAACAGAATTGAAACTTAACAGAAATTAAAATCCACCTTTTTTTACAACATTTCTTTCATAAATTGTTTACAAAGAGTTGAAGAAAGAAAAAAAAGGCTGAAATATTAAAATTATATTATTATTATTAATAATTCGAGTCAAAAGTGCACACTAGGGGGGGGGGAGTCCACGGGCTCTAGATTTTTTTCGATTAATTATAATCCTATGTGTTGAGTACGTAAAATTCAATTAAGTATTTGTTATTAATAATGAATTTTATTAATTAATACAAATGTATTTAATAGTTTATTTTTAAGTGTTTTCCGTTCCCAACAATCGACACAAAATCAAAAAATATGTTTTACAGCTTATTGGGGTATGATAAGAGAATCGTGGACTTTCAACACTGGACCCCCACCCCCTTGAGAAATTCCTGTGAGCGTCACTGATGGTAGACGTTATGTATTACTTACAAAATCAACATAATTGAGACTTAACAGAGAGACAAACATAAATTATAATTCCTTCTTACAGCATTTGCTTCCATAACTTATTTACGATGAGTTGAAGAAGAAAAGAGAATGCATGGAATATTAAAATTATATTATTATTATTAAAATTCAAACTTACCAAAGTTTAAGACGATCTTTCTGACACATTGTATATTCTGGTGTATAATGCACACCTATACTTTCATTCAGGAATATTCGCCGTATACCCCGCACAACTTTTTTTTACGAAGAAATCTGAAATACACATGTGCACAATGCTCTTTTTTTTTTTTTTTTTTTTTGAGGTCTGGAAAAAGTCTGTGAATGTGAATGATTAAATTATGGAATGGAATTAAACCTATCGTAATTCAAAAGTCATTTAAGGTATCTGACTACTACTCTTTCGACCACTTTTTAAAAAAAAAAAAATGGAGATATGAGGATTTTTTCTGTAGTTTTTAGATTTATTTCGTACATTTTAAGAAAAATATGCTAAAATTGAGAAGAGAAAAAGAAATTATGAAAACTAAAAACAGAAAAAATGGGTAAAAATTTACATAAACGGTCCCCATTCTGTACAAAAGGTTCATCAACAAATCTTCAGTTTTTGAATATTGATGTTTTTTTTTTTTTTTTGCTATTCATTTTTGAAATGACCTTCAGACTAAGAGATATTATTAATTTTTACAAAATCTAGAGCACTTTATCTTATTATATGAAATTGCCTAAATAAACAATGAGTATATTCACATACTGTAAATTGTGTAATAAAACAGCGAGGATAAATCTGAAGGTTAAAACACTTCTGCTATTATACAGAGAATACAAACAAAAAATTCAGTTAACTATTTTCAAAACTTTTTGAGCAATCGCTGTAACCGTTTGAGCATTTTCAAAAAAACACATTTCGGGTAAAACGCATTTATAAGTTTGACATCTTGATTAAAGTAGTGGCATCTGCTTTTACTAAAACAATAGCAGTTTTTTTTCCTTGTGAATGGAAAATTATAAACTTTGTATTTTTATAAAGCTAATAAGATGGCTTATAAATTCTTTTAAGTTTCTTAAATAATCAATGGTGAGGGATTTAAACCTTACCTGTCTCGTTATGGATAGTAAGCCACTGTGAATGTAGATTACAACAAACCTTGATTTAGAAATAAAATAAAAAGCCCGCATTCAAAATAATTCGTTGATTAATTTATGAACTTATTCCCATTTTTTTCAACATAAAAGCACAGATTTGTAACTAATTGCTTTTAAAGTTTCTGTCTCCGCGCTTAGAATAATTTTTATTGGAACTATTTCAAGAAATTAATTCTGATAAAGCATCAAGGCTTTCGTCGGTGCAAATTCTTGAATTTAATGTCAATCCTATGAAATTTTTATTTCCCATTCCAAACTTGGACTAGTTTTTTTATTTGAATACAATAGTATCCAAATGAGCATATAAAAATGAAGGTTTGTGTAAGATTACGGTTATCCTTTAATAATTGAAAATAATTTTAAAAATAAAGATACGGATTATTAAAGTAAACATAAATATATTTTCAACAATTGAAGAGAAAAGATAATTAAACAGAAACCTACATGATTTTCTGTTCTTTCAGATGCATTTTATGAAGTTCAAAATGATATGTTAGTCTAGAAAGTAGACTTTGCTCAGGTTATTTATTACATTATACCCATGGATTCATAAAGATTAAATAGCCAGGGGAATAAATTTTGTGATTAATTTAGTACGAAAAACTTCGTAAATCTCTTTTTTTTAATACTTAGTCTTCTTTTGAATACTTAATCTATATTATCTTTATAATCAAGTGCGGTATTAAAACTTTTAATGAAATAAATTTAATATCACTATTTTCAAAATACGAATTTGAAATCAAAATTTTTAATTCGAATGTAGATGTCAAATAAATGTCTTATAATAAACTATTAATAGTAAAACAGAAAAGTATTTAACATGATCTACCTTTCGTGCAGCTTTGCGATAACGCCACAACTTAATCTATTTGGATCGTAGATCTAAACATAAACTGAATATCAATCTTTTATTCCAAACTGAACGAATTAATTCTAAAACCTTAAAAAAAAGAATAACATTTCAATGCCATATATGTTTTCAAAATTAACAGCAAATAATAAAATAAAATTATGTAATTTGCATACAACATTTTATAGATACAATAGCGATGAAATTAAATTTACAAAAGGCAGACGATTTTTACAAAATAACTCTCAAATCAAAATATTACTTCAAAAATAATACAAATATAGACAGATATAAGATCATTATACTATTATAAATACAATTTTGATTACTAAAAATAATGAAATTATTTGACATATGTTTGCTATTGTAAATACACAGTCACAGGTCACAGTCACATATTAGATTTCATTAGAATACCTAGCAGTTGAAAAATATCTAGTTATAGAACAACCAAGCATAGAAATTTTGAGACTGTGTTTGGATGGCAGATAGAGTCTTAGATTTTTTTTTTTTTTATCTAAAATCACTAAAGATACGAAACCTTTTTGGAATATGAATGATAACTGAAATTTTAATTGCTTACATATAAGCATTTTTGGCAAAAGAAAACCTTAAAGTCGGCAATTTTAGAAGCATATAGTCTAAATTTTGAATCTCTATCTCTTTTTACAGTATAAAATGAAAACGATGTATGACTGGAACCATTTTTATATTTGTATACATCTTTCAAAAAATTATAAAACTGCTTTTTTTTAAAAAATTTAAAAAATTCTAAATTACTTAGAATTTTTAATACCTTATTTATAAAGCAGAATATTATATTAGATTCTAAAAAAATTATTATTTTTTAACAAGCGCAATTAAAATTAATAATTATTCTTATTTTAGTTCATGTATTTATCTTATAAATTATTCAAATAAAAATTATTTTATTCATAACACATTAAGCCTAACTATATAGAAACAAATTTAGCCAAGCCTCTGCAACTGAAAATTATGAATTCAGATTTAAAATGAAATGATGAATACGGTGATTTTTCAGTATTTTAAATTAAAGATACAATGATTTGTTGTGAAAAAAATTGGATTTTGTAAATTGAACTTCTCAAGTTTTCTACGTATAGTTTTCATTGATTTTTTTCACTTTTCTTCCTCTGAGATTTTTATATATCACAAACTTTAAAATATTTCCTCCGATTTATCAATATAATGGGAAGAATATATCTGAGAATCTTTTTTGAGCCAATAATATATTGAAAAACATATCTACGTCGCCAGCTTTTGGTGTAAATTTTCATCCACAAAATCCGGATTTGCATATAAGGTTGGAAAGTTAAATCCGATTTTTACATAAAAATTAGTACAGTAGAACGTCGTTTATCCGAACGTTTATTATCCGGAGCGTCAAATATCCGAACTAAAGTCCGAATACGTTTTCGAACAGTACAATGCTCAACATTTGTTTCCTGTAAGGCCAAAAGTGACGGGAAAACCCAAGGTGAGGGATATTTGGGGAATTTCAGTTGTGTGATTTGGTAAACATCTGCGCGGAATATTAGGTCAGTTTGTTTCCAAGTGAAGGGGTGTATACGTGCTGTTTTGTTGAGTTTTGTTGATGTAGAAACCTGGATGGCATGCGATGCAGAAGATTGTGGATTTCAAATGCTAAATAATGACGAGATTGTGACTTCCATGCAAGAAGAATCCAACCCTGTCGACGATGAAGCGGATGAAGGAGAGGACTACAACAACGAAAGTAGCAAGGGTCCATGAAATGCTGACGTGTTTACTGCGTTAGAGACAGCTATGGAGTGGTACGAACAGAGTGCTGTCCTACTGAACTACTGCTGCTGAAGAGAATCAGAGACCTTGTGGTGAAAAACGAAAGGTGTACAATGGTACAGCGAAAAATAAGTAAATATTTTCCAAAATCAAGGTAAAATTGCGAAATTTTGCACCTATTTGGCTTTTTCTTCAAGTATGTATCCCGCATGTGATGATTTTCAATATTTGTATAGTGCCCAGTATCATACACTGCATGGGACGTATGCGATTTTCGGTTATCCGAACAGTCGCGTATCCGAACGGTGTCCGGTCCCAATTGATTCGGATAAACGACGTTCTACTGTATATTAAAATCTAATTTTAAAAACAAATATTGATAAAAATATCAAAATGTAAAGAAACTGATCTTATGGTATTCACTTATTAATTCTACTTGACAATTCTTTATTGCTAAATAAAGCCATTTAATGTTTTCCACCTTAGCCTCCCACACATATAGATACTTATGTATCTTTACAATACATGTATATTTAATCAAACTCAGATTTAACGAATTTCGCGATTTAACGAATTTTCTATATTTCTCCGATTAAAATGAAGACAAAAACCACTTATTGAACGAACAATAAACTCTGAGTTAACGAATTATTTCAGCAACTGGAATTTTTTTTTTGTATTAGATAAAATTGGAATTTTTTTTTTTAAATGATATATCCTATTTGTGTCTGGAACAGGAAAAGACTTTACCTCCAAGCAGAAAATTTCTATGGGAAGGGATAAAGACCACTATTAGACCTCACAGGTGCAGATGAGTCATGAGTTTAACATATCGTGTGAGTCTTCAGTAGAACAGGAAATTCCTTTCTTATCTCATCCTACTCCACAATGCAAGGTACACTCAAGAGCCAAAACATTATGACCACCTGTCAATAACGAGTTGGCCCACCTTTGGCACGCAACACAGCTTCTACCCGCCTTGGCATGGATGCCACAAGTCCTTGGTAGATGGCCGGAGACAGATTGTACCAGATGTTTAAGCAACGGTCACGCAAATCCGAGATATTGCGAATTGGTGGTCTTTGAACTCTGAGCTGCCGTCCCATGACATCGCAAATGTGTTCTATCGGATTGAGATCCGGTGAGTTAGGTGGCCAGAACATTAACTAGGATTCAGCATCATGTTCCTGGAACCACTCCAACACTATTTTAGCCTTGTGACACGGGGCGTTGTCCTGTTGGAGCATTCCATTTCCAGCTGGAAAAACAGAGGCCATGTAAGGGTACAACTGGTCCGCAATGATGTTCAGATACCCTGAAGCATTCATGGTCTGCTCTACCACAACCACGGGTCCCAGAGACGCCCAAGAGAACGTCCCCCAAAGCATACTACCGTATGACCTACTGTAAATTGAGGGAGCAACTGTTCGCCTGAAAGACGGCGTATCCTGACACGGCCATTGGAGTGATGAATGACAAACCGTGATTCATCTGACCAGGCAACTCTCCCCCACTGATCCATGGACCATATCGCGATGTTCCCGGGCCCAGCGCAGGCGCAGTTGGCGATGACGCTTGGTCAGCAAAGGCACACGAGTGGGACGTTTGCTGCGTAGCTCCATATCCAACAGTGTCCGACAACTAACAACTGTAGATCGCGAACAACCCACGAGTCGTGCCGTTTCGGAAATTCTTGTTCCGAGCCTTCGAGCCATTACAATCTGCCCTCTATCAAAGTCGCTTAGATCCGCAGCCTTTCCCATCACACACAGAAGTAGTTGAAAGAATGATTCTTCAGACTCTCCAGCAGCAGTTAAATACCACTTCCACCTGATCACGTGCCTTCCACGTCATCCAGGCGAGTTCATTCCGAAATGTAGAGATGGTCATAATGTTTTGGCTCTTGAGTGTATATTTAAAGATTTTTAACGATTATATGGTACATGTGATGATGGGAGTTGAGGAAAATTGTTGATTTTCTGAAGTCAATGAATAGTGATTTTAATGCAGACATTGATAATGAAATTTCTTTTAAAACTGTTACATTTTCTAATATCTTACATTCTTAGGAAACTGAAAACATAACTCTCTCTTATGCAGAAAAATGTTCAGTGTTTTTTTCTCTGCATAAAATCGAAAAAAGAACTCTTTCGAGTCAGGAATCGAAGAGATTTTCAAACATCTATTAGTCAGTATTTCAAAAGTTCCAATTAACTGGTTCGTAATAATTCAAAAATAAATTAAGTTTTTAGCTGCTGAATAAAAAGTGTGTGATTTCTATGTATTTTTTCTCTAGTTGCTTAATTTCCAAAGGGCAAGTGCAACAAATTTTTATTCTGTTTGTACCTCGATATTACGAATAACCCCTAATCAACTAACAAACTATTCAGCCCTAATGAATTCCTTAAATCGGGGGCTGATTGTACAAATATTGCATGGAAAAACTATTGAAATTTATAATTTGAGTGAAATCGTTTTGAAATTCATATGAATGTTTCCTAGAATATTTTAAAAAATCAACCTAAAAGATTTTTTTTAAAAAAAAAAACATATTCATGGCTTTAATTAAAAAAAATTTTCGCCTTTTTTTCTGCATACATTTAAATGGTATCTCAACATTTAAAATTTAAATTCATATTTTCATAAAATGATGTACACTAAGATTCATTCATAAAATAAAGAATTTTAAATTATTGAATCTTCATAGAAAAATAAAATTTGAACTTCACAGTGATATTTTCTTTTTCTTTCTTTTTAGTGAAGAGAGCATTCAAAAATGTTTCTTGAAATGACAAACTTTTAAATAACTGATCAAATTAGTTTAAGAGTAATTCTTTAAACTTTAGCTTTCAAAAAAATTTCAATAACAAAGAGTGTTGTAAGTAAAAGAATGCGTCAAAACTTAATTTTGGGAATGAATGCAAAAGAAGAAAAGTCTTTGAAAAGTATCAAATCCTTTAAGGCTATCTTTGCTTAATGGTAAAAATAGGACCCGAATTTGAAATGTTTTCTCAAATATAAAATAACTGAAACATTAATATTATATTCCGGCTTCGCTATCCTATAAAAAACAAATTTTTTTTTTATCATACTTGATCCATATTTAACATCTTTTTATACGCTTCACTTGTATGTAACGGAATCTTTGAACTCAATTTTTACCCACTTTAAAAGGTCAGATTAATTCGAAATTTTGCACACTCTTCAAGGAATGATGACAATACAATAATTTAATAATTTTGTTCCATTGTCCTGATCAGAACTATTTCCCATTTCCAGATTTGGTGACTAAAAGATAGAGTTCAACCCTAAAGCGAAAACACTCATGCATTCAAACACAACAAACAAACAAAAGTGTTCTTTATGTGAAAAAGGGGAGGATGCGTCAGCAATTTCTTACCCTAATATAAACAATAGCCCAGTTTTTCTGAAAATGGAAATTTAAAAAAAAAAGACTCGAGCACGTGAAAAAAAATAATTTATGTTCCAATTGCTTGAAACCTAGACGTAAAGTCTGTTTTTTTTAAATTCTCTTGTCGGATCTGTGGAATGAAACATAATTCATTGCTTCCTTTTACCAAAACAGCTGAGAATTGATTCAAAGGTCACCGGATTAAATAACTGCTCACAAACTCTTCGATTCAAAACGTGTGCTTGTATATCTAATGCCGATGCAATTTTCAGAGAGAATATTGAGCTCTTAGAAAAAAATACCATTGACTTTACGACTTCTTCCGCAATATAAATTTCAAACTTTGCTCTTCCAGATTTTCTTCAGTTGGCTGATCCTACATTTTGCAAACCACGCCGCACAGTGGTCAGTTTTCCCGATCTGACGCACGGAAATTATTTTATAGCTTTGAACTCTTCAAAATTATATCTAATGATCAAAAATCTTAATAATTAATGTAAATTGGTTATTATCTTTTGTTTTTCACCAAAATATAAGGTGAATAGGGTCTTAACTAATTTATGTCAAGTTTGAATTTGATCAAGAATAAATGGTTGCTGAGGGGAACTAGTTTTTAAACAAGGATCTAAAGATATTAACAGAAGCAGTAATTTGACACATGGGAGAATATGTACAGGAAATACAGTGGCATGTTAAAAAAATTAAATTTTAACATATTAAACAAATACAATCAAACATAACAATGTACATATACAATAAAGGTTAACACTTAGTGTTTAAAAGGACTCGGCACCCTTTAAGCATTTTTTTAAATTTATGTATTTAAAAATTATATTTTAGCATTTCATAAAACGTTTTTATTTAAGAAAATGATACGAAATAAAAATTTGCACAAAAAGTCCACAAAATTTTACAAATATAAATTTTTTTTAAAATTTGAAATTTTTTAAAAATACTTTTTGTGTTAATTAATTATTTGTAATATTTCTAAGGATGTTTTAAACACCTTTTGGGATCGATTTTGCAAAATCTTAATTAATTTTGGAGAAAAAAATAATAAAATGATTTATACGCTAAAATTCAACCAAAAGCCTTATATCTCCCACATTTAAAGTTTTTGCTACACATAATATAGAAATATTATATTTTTATGAAAAACAAATGATGGATAAGAACTAAATTCATAAAATTATTACCCCGGCGAACCTTTAGGTATCTGCCATGCATCAGTTTTAAACCTCGCCTTCAGTGATATGATGCCATTTTGGGATCAATTTGTTTTAAAACATCTTCCTGAGCTTTTTGGATAATCTGCATGAGGTGTGGTAAAAAAACGCTTGCATTGGGACCTCTGCTGATATTTCATCAATGACGATACCAGGGGGATAACAGTTAATTTTTTAGACTCCATAAGCTTATTATAGTTGGGATAAATATTAGGGTGGAACTCTTTGCTATTTCCTTTTTTTTCTATTATATTGGCCTTTTAACATTTTGGTGTCGACATAAAGAGCCAAGGCTTGGTCAGGAGTCATTTTTTTTGCCGATTCTGTCTGTCGGGCTAAGCATTTCTTCAGGCGAGTAGCACGTCTAGGTGAGCAAGTAGTCACTTGTTTCAAAATTAAGGCAGCATCTCGTTCTCCAGCTGCTTGCATTGACATTCTTGTTGCAAATGCTATTTCTTGCTTGCTTGTTGAAGCAAGAAGGGGACGTACTCTTTCCCTCTTTGCCGTGGCTTTGCATTCCCCAAATGATTTTGAGGGTCGACTTGGAGTTGATTTGGATGGTATAAATCTTACTCTCCCCGACAACCTTAGCATCATTCAACTTGGAGAAGAACTTTTAATTTCTACGGCACCTCATTCATTTTCCCCCACAAACGAGCAAAAATTTTTAACAATTTTTCTTAATTAAAATTGCAGCTGGTCCTCATATTTATCAAAGCCCATTGTAGTCCTAACAAAACTCAAAACAGTATTAGTTTTGCGCTTGGGATCTTGCTCTTTCTTCCACACATCGAATAAGGCACGCCGATAATACCATCGACCAACGCTGAAAAAAATTCATAACTATGGGAGTAGCAGGAAGTAGCAGCTAAATTTGGTATTAAATTAAAGGTCTATATCTACTCTATGTGACTTAAGTGTTCCTGTGATCAATCCGTGTCAATCCCAAAAGTTCTAGTCCATTAAACACAAAAATCAACAACATACGTTAATAGAAGTTACATGCTGGGCTAATGTTATGTTTTTATAATATTTAATCGAACTTGAACATAATTTGAAAGTCAAATCAAGAAATTACTTATCCATGGCATGTATTTTTAAAAAAATCCCGCTAAAATCTGCAAAATCTTTTTCAGACAAAACGATTGAACTTCCGATTGGAAAAAGAGGCTCGCAAGTTTTTCGTGTAGAAAGAACAAACCCGATATATACCGATGGTTGTTGAAAATTTCCATTCGCATACTGACAAAAAATGTTTACCACATGGCTAGTGAACTTAAGAAGACCATAAATTGAGGATTGTTTTTTATTTCCGCGCAATTTCATTTTTGGGGTTTCCGTGCGCCAGATTGGGAAAACTGACCACTGTGCGCCGCGTCGATTCACTGATACGATGCCATTGCGTATTTCAGATTCTAAAAAATGACGCATTTAAGATTAATTCATCAGTGAACAAATGATAGTTTAAAAACCTCAAAAACACGCTTTATATTAAATTGAACTACAAAGTAAAAGATAATTCTTAATATAAGAATAAAATGATTAATGAGAAAATTAATGTTATTGTGGCAAAAGTGTGGGGTGTTCGATGTCAATTGTTATAATTTCTTGTTAGTTCTGTTCCGAAATGCAGAGTTCGTGCAAAAATGTAGTACAATGGACAGCACGCTTTTGCCACTATGATATTAATTTTCTCGTACATCATTTTATTCTTATATTAAGAATTATTTTTTACTTTTTAGTTCGATTAACTATAAAAGCGTGTTTTTTAGTTTTTTTTTTTAAACTATAATTTATTTCTTGTATAAAATGAGTTTCTTTCCCCCCCCCCCTAAAACCGTAATGCTTAATGAGCTATCATTTTACGTTTTGAAAAAATATGTATTTACGGAACATTTTGAAATTTTAAAAACGCTGTATTGTAAATTGATGTATTAATTATAATGTTGCAAGTTTTCATGAAAAGTAAGAAATTTTATGGTCGAAAAGTGTGCTCCACTTTTAGTTCAGGCTTTCGTAGACATCTTTAATACAAAAAAAATCACTAAATAGCTGGAAAATTGTCCAACTTTATAATTTTTTGCTACAAGTGATAAATAATCGGTTATAGTATTTTTATTTGCGAAATGTATAATTAAAGCGCAATAACCATTAATATCATGATCCAGCAAGCATACAGTTTCCAAAAAGTTCCCTGTTGGTTTCAGTAATACTTTTTCAAAAAAAGTCTAAAATATTAAATTGTTACACCAAATTTAAATATTAACCAATCGTTATATTATTTATACTTATTTTGAAAAATTAAATAACTTCTGTCATATTTTATAATTCTTACGATAAAATTATTTTTAAAAATCTTTTTGTGTGCACAATAATTATTTTTCACATTTATCTTAATCAAGGGGATTTATTTCATAACGTCCCTGAAAAAATTCAAAATTGTTCTTGCAGCATTTTTTTATATCGTAGTTTGACTTGATAATTTTATCCATAACAATTCACTTTAATACAACTTTCTTCGGCCAGCTCTTAAATTACAAACGCTTATGATTTGTGAAAGGTTGGGAAACATTTATTTTTATGAGGGAAAACCGCAAACCACAAACCGATGTTCGTTTGAATCCCCCCCCCCTCAAGTTGGTACATTAGTTGCAAAGCTTTTAAAGGATTTTGAGTAATGAATAAAGCTTTCTGTTTTTTTTTATTGCTTATTGGAAAATTTTTAATTACTTTTTCGTTGTAAAGACTGCTTCAGGCCCCGGTTCCTTGTGTGAAAGTATGCCTCACCTGCAGCCAGTGTGTAACAGAGAATACGAGCCCCCCCCCCCTCTGCTAAATCAGATTCTGGGTCCCAGCCGGATATTACAAATGGTACGTACTTGACATCAGCCAGGCTTTGGACCCCCTAGAATCCTGCCCCCACCTCCGCGATGCGGGGGTGTACGTTACACCACTGCCTGTAACCCTTTCAAGTAGACCATCGCTGTCAAATACTAGTACAGACGGTAACTCATTACAAATGTGCGTAACTCACAATTTCACAAACCGAATCAACCTAGGCCTAGACACAGACGAAGTGTCATAACATACAAGTACAGTTTTGTAACCGTTGCCAGTTAGCACTCAGTTCGAAATTCCTAGATTTTCGGAGAATATATCCAGGAAAAACATTTAACGCGCGCGCTTAAGATTTGTTTGGATCATTATCTTATTGAGGCCCAGAGGAGAGCGTGGTGAGGACCCTCTGAGGCCCAAGCCCAGTTGGCCCATGCCTTAAGACATCCCTGTAAACGGTTATGCAAGAAAGTAATTAATCCCAAAGATAAAATGCAGCATTTCTAGGTTTCGAATATGTGAGTATATTTATATACGAGTACATTAATACTCGGAATTTACGCAATAGGTGGGTCTGAGTGATAACCGCGTAAGTCGTGATATAATTTTGCATATAATTGTTTTTAGTTGGGGTCGAAGATGAATAAACAAGATATCGATCATTGGCATGGCCAAGTATTTTTAGCGCGTTTTTCACATGTTGTATTTTACAATAGGAAAATTCGGGAAAACTATGGGAAAATTTAAATATGATTCGGCTCATCTAGGGCACAAATGCGACCAAATGCCGAAAACCCGAGGT
This sequence comes from Trichonephila clavata, assembly GCA_019973975.1. Lineage (NCBI taxonomy): Eukaryota > Metazoa > Arthropoda > Arachnida > Araneae > Nephilidae > Trichonephila > Trichonephila clavata. The sequence goes on along the minus strand of BMAO01009090.1, from coordinate 70,179 downwards.
CAATTGGTTTCGTATTGGCTGAGAAAAAGGTACGACAAAATATGGAACGAAGACGAAATTTGCGTCCTAATAGCGCTTTTGTTCCACTACGTGAAAAACACGCTAAAAATAGTAATTTAAGGAAAGAAAGTTTTTTTTCTTAAAATGTTCCATAAAATACAAAATCACAAATCGAATTTTTTCGATGCAGAAGGTCTCATAAAATATAACAAAGTAGTCTGCTGGTTCCAAGATTTTTTTCTTCCTCAAAATTTCCTTGTAGCAAGCTAATATATATATTTTTCATTCCTTGGTTGTTGTTGTTTTTTTTGTTGAAAAAATACGTTCTTCATTGGAGTCTGAATTTTGTAAAATTTGTAACCCTTTTTCAATTAAACTGAAGCTTTCTGTCAAATTCCCATCCGCCATTCGATCTTCTGAAGGAACGGGGTTTAAAGACTCAGGTTCTTCAATGTCTTGCTTTTGCTTATGCATTTCTACGAGCTCATCATTTGTCAACTCCTGATTGTGAGAATCCAGCAGCTCTTGAACGTCATCACTATCCTAAATTTATTTATCTGGCAAGAGATAGACAACTTCTTCAATCACAATACCAATTTCATCAGGCTCTGGCACTAATTCCGTCTAAGCGTCAGTGATTTGAAACAGAAAAAAAAAAAAGACGAATCGACGAGATTTGAAAATTGCGTAACTCGGTGTTCGCGTAAATCGGGGTAGCGTAAGTCGAAATATTACTGTTTATACATATATAATTCAATTTACGGTACAACTTTTTATCAAATGTTAAAACTATCCGCCAATGTATCAAACAACCGTTTTAACTGATTTATATCACCAAGTGTTATACATATAAGAAACAATACAAAAATAAATATATATATTCAGTCCACTATCCTGAAATATACTTTACGAACGAAAATATTTGGCACAAAATTTTAAGCACAAACTATTTTTATTAGAAATATTTATCACAAGTTTTTCAGTTAATAAATTATGCTATAATCATAAATACTACAAATGGTAAATAACATCAACAACTAAGTTCTATATATTGGTTTGCTGAAAAAAAGTAAGAGTTACATTACAAATTTTTTCACAATTCGTCCATGAATTATATAAAACTAATCGAATGAAAAATATCAAATTTAGTCGGCAATAAAAAAAGAATCCCTAAAATTGGACGAAATGTGCTCATATAAAACATTTTTACTTTCCGTAACTCATTTCAGATGTAATTTGTATGGAATTGGATAGAACAACTTGAAAATATACAAACTAATGGTAATTCCCTGCTATACCCAAATCGCTTAGCTTACAACATCCAAAAAAAAATCCGGCTAAGAAGAAATAGATTAGAGGTCGTGAAGTTCTGAATAAAATTTGATCTTATTTCAGATAATTTCTTGAAATCTCAATTAGATACAAAAATAAAGAAAATACTTTCCATTCACGAGTAAAAAATTTTTTAAAAAATTATGTTAGCTTTTTTTAAAATTTTTTTTTTTTTTTTTTACTATTTGATTAGAACTTTAAATGAAATTTTCTGTTTACACTTTTCATATGTTGCAAAAATCAGCATAATGTTGGTAAAAACAGGAATGAAGAGAAATATAAATGAATTTTCTGCTTTATAAGTTGAATTTGCTTATTTATATTTATTTAAATCTGGCAGATCGGAAAATCTGATACATCATTTACAAATTCTAAGGGGAAGAAGTATCCTTTGTCCGCCTAACATCAGACCAACTCCCATTGAACAAATTATACAACTCTTCATTCTCATTTGCTCATTACTCAGAGAGGAGAGAGAGAAAGTGAATGTTAACGTCACACCGTTTTGCTATTGGAGAGCTTTTGGCGACAGACCTCGTAATTTTGAAACACAGTCAAGTGACGGGGACGACACCTGAGCTGGCATCCCCTCTCTTAACAACCACACCTCACCACACTAACAGGAGGACGTTTGAGCTCTCGACAGATTCAACGTGCATCGCTTCCCTGCACAGCGGTACAAGACTTGAATTCTTACACGCTGACCACAAGTCCGTTACCTTGACCACTAGGCTACCGCGGCCACTGCTCATTGCTTAAATTGTAAAACAGTAATTTACATGTATTATGCAGTTCTAGTTACTTGTTCTTTTTCTCCATTAATTCATTCTTTTGTCGTTCTTCTTCAATTAAATTCCTTACTGAAGCTGCATCGCCCAACACTTCATCGATAAAGTCCACAAATTTTGATAAACTTGCAGCTTCTTGGTTCGTTGAGTATTTGGTTCCGTTGATTGTTAATAAGTCTTCATATGAGACAATGCTTTTCTGCTGACATAATGATTCCATTCCAGACAATCGTTGCGATATTGTCGTTGCGTTGATAGATAAAGATTATAATAGATAAGATAAAGAAAAAAAATTTAATTAAAAAAAAGAGTTATGTAATTATTAGGTTGTTTCGATAATTCCATTGACTAACTTAGCAGTGTTTACACTCTTTACTTAATAAAATATTCAAAGCAATTAAAATAACGCTTTTAATTAATCAAAGGAATTTGAAATATTTCTTTTACGGCTACATCTAAACTCATGTAGAAAACATTTTAACAACATAAAATGATAAACATTTTTTATACAATGAAAAACATTTTATTATTGTTCACAACGTTAAACATTTTCACAATTATTAACCCTGCCATGATTTTTTTGTTGTTATTGCTTATAAAAAAATCTACATTTTAAATTTTTTTTTATTATTATTTATAAATGATATTGTTGTTAAAGTTAAATTAAAACATAACGAAAGGAATAAGCAATTTTTATTAAAAATATGCAGGTGTTTTTTTTCATTACAACCTCTTCGGTACTGAAAGAAATATATTTTTGCTGTTGATTCTTTTTCATGAGATTTCTTTTTAAGTTCACACAAATTTAACCTTCAGTAAACAATAACGAGATATACCTTTAAAAAAACAGTTATTGTCGCTTTTTACATTATAGTGTCATAATGTATTTTAATATTCTACCTCTAATTAAATATTAAGATATGGATTTAGAGCTTTAATAGCAGTCATCTTCTTTAAAGCTAGTTTATGGAACATTTATTATACTGTTTTACCACGAGGAAAAACAAACAAACATGCTATCAGTAAGTTATTTTTATTGAACATAGCTAAAAATGTAAACAAATAATTTTTGTTACTTGTTTAAATTGGATTTAATTAGCGTATCACAAACAAAATATTAAAAAATACTTATAAAGAAAGAATGCATAGGAAATGGAATAACTAAGTCTTGAAAAATAAAGAGAGAGAGAATTATGAGAGTATAATAAAGAAAATTAAGGTTAAAACGGTTACACCAAACGATAATTTTCATTTATAAAAGTAGACCAAATAAATTAAAAATACATTAAATATAAGCACTTAATTCATTGAACATTATAAAAACTGATTAAAGTGTCTGTTTATTAAAATATGTTATAATTCTACTTAGTAAATTTAAATATCTTTATCATATATTCAGTGATATGTTTTAATCCAGCCAAAAACAAAAATTCTAAACCGGTATTAATTTGTTAATTTTCATAATACAGTAAAAAAAAAAGGTTTTTACAATTCTGACAAAATAGAATGACAAGGTATTTTTAAATTCATAATTTCCCTCTTTTTACGAGTTTTAAATGGTTGCTGAAAAATGAATTTTATTCTAAAAATGTTTACGTTTTTTAAAATACTTTGGAATGAATTACGCGGTTCAAATAATTTAATTAAAATCGTGCACGATTTGTCATATTTTTTCAAAACTTTTTTCATTTAAAATTTTTTAAAGCGAGTTTTAAATTAAAAATGCATTGTTATATATCATATACAATTTTGGAACACAGGCTGATGTCAAATCAACGCAGAAAGCGTTATCAAAATGAAATGTGTAACAAGAATTCTTAGAGATTTTTGCTTCTTTGGTTAAAAATAATTCTTTAAGCTTCTTTTTTTTTTCAAGCACATCTTGAAGGTTATTTTTTTAAATGTGGGTTAACATAATATTAAACATTTTTTTAAAAGATGAACTGTGTGTTTTCATTTTTTTAACCATTATGAAACATTTTAGAAAATATGTTTTAATAATTTTTCTGTGAAATTACAATATTTACATTTCTTTCTCATATTAAAAGATTTCGTCTTTAATAATCTAATCTCATAAACCAAAGATATAATTAGTACATTTGCATTGTTTTTACATATTTTTTTATAAAAATTACTTGAAACACACACACATATATATAAGGAAGAAAAGGAGAAATTTGATCATTATGTCGTCTGAAAAAAAAGATTTTATTACTTTATTAAATATACATTTTTAAAGACTTAAATAATTAAAAATACATTCCTTATAAATTGCTTAAGAGCTGTGAAACACATTAAAATTTTTAGTCAAATATAGAATATACATTGATATAACTCAAAAACTTCGTATGTAAAATATATTCTTTCTTTATATCTGACTATTCCATTTGTACATGTATGTTAAAATAATTTCTAATGTACTTTTATTTTATAAGTAATCATTTAATTATACTTAAAATGGGTCATTATTTCCTTACATAATTTTTTTAATACTAAATATGTATACAAAGTAATTTTTGATAGGTATAATTTATTTAAATTGCATTTTATTTTAAAGATGAAAGTTTTCTGATTTGTGTATCTATGTCTTATTTTAACATTATTTTTGGAAATACAACTTTGTAGAATATATTTAAATTAGATTAGAAATTAAATACGAAAAAGTAACGCTCAAATTAACAGTTATTTTTAATAACCTGAAAGCAAATCTCATTTTATTTTATATGTACGAATTCTTACAAAATGAATGTTATTCATTTTTGTGTTGAGAGAAAAGAAATATTTCTTAAATAAATCACACTCATACATTTCGGTTATTTTCTTCTTCATTCATCACTTTTTTTAAGTATATTTATGTTGCTGTGTGTTGCTTATGCCACCTGATCGACAGTAACATCAGATCAAGGTCCACGAAATTCATCGCGGCTAAAGGCTAGATTTTTACGTCTGTCGTTAGCCTTAGTTGTGAGCATCATGCAGGTGGCAGTACGATTTTGCTCAGTTCCACCCCGATTTTGAGGGAGAACACCCTGGGGTGGTCAGGGCATCCCGCCTTTCTTCCCCTTCCACCAATTTCACGAGAGGACTTACGGCTCGACGGCTATTTAGGGTGCCCCCATGCCGCGAAGGCACTATACATTTACAAACATCCATGCCTTCTTCGAGATTCGAACCCAGGCCCCACGGCACCGCAGTCAGCGTCGCTAACCACTATACCGAATGGGCGGCAAGCATATTTATACTTTAATTTAAAGAACAACTTATTTTTAGGAGTTATTGTGCATACTGTTTTCATGGTAGGGTCAAAAAATTCTCGGAATGGATCAGTTACAAATTATTTAAAAATATAACAATACCTTAATCTTATTGGCATTTAAAGTACTGCCCCCTGCATCCCCACACTTATTCCAGAGCCCGTATAACTGTTCAAAACACTCCTGGAATCTATTTTTTGAGAGGTATTTCAGTTGCTTCGTCACATTTTGGATCACCTCTTCTTGATCCATAAACGATGCTCCTTCAATTTCATTTACAGGGATGGAAACGGGTAAAGCTCCTCCGGTACTGGAATAGTTTCCGTATGCTTCCTTCATTATCTTGATCGTCTCAAAGTGATCTTTCGAGCAAAACAAAGAATTTGATATTTGCCTGCTACTCAAAGACGACAGGGAAAAATCCGACGAATGAAAAATTCAATTCGTCAGAAATGATTTGCAACTAACGCCAACACTACAGGAAATGAATTCCTAATTGTTGTGTGTTTTCCTTATTAGTAGCGTCAACTAGTAACGTGACGTACATCCCCGCCACCCCCATATCAGTGGGAGGGGCCAGGACCCTAGAGGGCCCGCCAAGTACATAAGATCCGTCTTGGAGCCCAAAATCTGACTTTGCAGGTGGCCCTACCATTCTCCGTTACGTCACTGTTGCCAACCCCCGAAACAGATATTTCCCCTCCAAAGAACCCTTACGAGAAAGCATTCCGAGGAAATTTTTGACTAGTAATACATATAAACATATACAAAAAAGTTTTTTTAAAAAAATTAACCAAAAAATTTTGTAAAACAAAACAAAAACAACATGTGAATTAAGGCAGAAAAGTTAATAGACAAATAATAATAATAATAATAGAAATGGAGTCAACCAAATCAAAATCAACTTCAAACTGAAGACCGAATATACCTGGTTAAACTAGTTTCATGATACCAACGTTTCCTCTCAGCGACCTGGTAGATTGAATGAAAAATATCCTTCACCCAAAAGAAAAGAGTTTACTAAACAAATTTTACAATAAATTAACGATGATTTAACGTACTATATCTTTGAAAAAATATCAAAGTATTACATAAACGAAGCATAAATAATATTATAGCAGGAATTATATATATACAAACGAATTCAAAGAAATGACAACCATAAAATGAATGTAAAACAATTATCAACTAACCGAAGTGCTTAAAAAATGATTTTAATTATCTGAAAAGCAACAGGAAACTTCAAAAAAGATGTGAACTGCGTACCTCTGCAACCCTAGATTATTTAATTCGAAGGGGGGAAAAATTCCGACATTTTTTTAACATTACCTACATTTTAACGAAAATAATAAAACCTAGTGTAATGCATTTATAAGCAACTGATTATTTTTAAAAAATAAACAGAAAAGCAAGCAAGAAACTAAGGTGAACGTCACACAAGTGACCAGACGCCAAAATATTTTCGAATAAATATATCAATTGCATTATTAAGACATTAACAAGCGTGCTCCTCCACAGGTTCTTTATTTTTACATTATGGTGGTGTTTAAAACATCCTTTGACTTACATTTGCTTGCATCAGTGGCGCACACAAGGGGGGAGTCCTGGGGGTCCGGACCCCCCCACCCCCAAAGCCCTTGATTTTTCGATTGATAAAAACTCTATGTATATAGTACGTAAACAATAATCAAGTATTTGTTTTTAATAGTTAATTTTATTAATTAATGCTAATTATTCATTTATTAATTAATTTTTACTGTTTTTTGTTCCCGAAAATCGATAAAATTAAAATAATATGATGGGCGGCGTATTGAAGCATGGTACGAGAATAGTGAACTTTCGACCTTGCCCCCCCCCCCCTGAAAAATTCTTATGTGCGCTACTGGCTTGCGTACATCTTAAAAATATTCTACTTTGTATCACATAAGTGGGTAGCAATTGTTAGGTAGTGCCGTTCGATAACCAATTATTTTTCTTCTTAAAAAATATACCTCATTTCAAAATGCTGCTACTTTTGAAAATTTACACATTTCACTTTTTAACCGAGCATTAAATTATACAATGGGATCAGAACCAAAAGAAATGGATGTCCACCAGTGGCCTACACAAGGAGGGTGTCCTGGGGGGTCCAGACACTCCCCCTAAAGTCCTCGATTTTTTTGATTGATGATAATCCTATATATATATATATAGCGTAAAATTCAATTAAGTACTTGTAATTAGAAATTTATTTTATTAATTAATGCTAATTTTAATTCAATAATTTAGTTTTTACTGATTTTTGTTAACAAAATCGACAAAATCAGAAGAATCAATTGGTGTTGTCTTGAGGTATGATACGAGCTGGGGACTTTCGACCATGGACTCCCCCCTTGAAAAAATTTTGTTTGCGCTACTGATGTCCACGGTAATGCTAACTCAAAGTAATAGGAAATGTATTGACAGAAAAGATCTCAGGATCCATGCTTAAACATTATTAAAAGTGCTACAAAATTAAAACGACAATTTTTCTCTTAAATTTCACCTGAATCTGATCAACGAGCACAAGATTAGCAAGGTTACACTGCCGTTCCGGGAGAGAAGAAAAATTTAAGTACGAACAAACTCAGACTTTCCCTTACAAAATCAGTGATAAATAAACTTATATCTAGTAGAACTATCTTGCGTAATGTATTGTACATCGTGAGCCCTCAAAACTACTTCATTTCTTGGTAGCGAGAGGAATTACACAGCTTTGGGCCAAAAAACATTTTATTTACAAAGTAATTTTAAAAAAAATTTAACTCCATGTTAATGTTTCTAGCTCTCTTAATCTTCCGCTGGAGAAAAATTCAAGTCCGGATCAACGTTCTTTGATTTTCAGATGATGATCTCCCGGGTGTGGCTGTCCTCGCAACCTCTTTCGCTTGTATCGTCGAAGATGAATCACTGGTGCTGCTGTCCCGTCGACTACATCACTTCTTTTTTAAGATCTTCTCGCAGTTTCTTGATCTTCGGATACTTTCAGGTGCGGCTTCTCCCGCAACCTTTTTCGCCTGTCCACCGACTATGAAGAAGATCCTCGTCACCTTCCAAACCGACTCTTTAAACCCACTGAAGGGTCTCTTTCTCTCCCTCAATAATTTCTGATTGGCGAACGTCGTGAGTCTGCTTAAGGCATCCTTAACTTGGCCCCATTGGTTTTTTGAGACAAAAGATCCTTCGTGACTGACATCAACTACGTCATCGAACCTATCATTCAAGTACTTCGTGGCCATATGTGCGAAGGAACGAATAATGGAAAATCCTTCAACAGGAGTGTCCCGTCTATAAATCGTTGTGATTAAAAATCCTCTGGGTGTCGGAGAAGGAAGAGGTGTGATCACACAAAGCTGTTCCCAGAATCGGCTCACCATCTGTTTTGCCCCCAGGCATGAGAGAAAATACACGGTCTCTTTTTGAAGAATACATTGACTCACCTGGCTGTTTTACTCAGCCCCGTATGACAAGAATTGTCGTAAAGTGTTCGTCTAATGAGGTGACGCTACATTTCTACCGGGTGTGGAAAAAGTATCGATGTACCGGGTGTTCGCGTATTCATTGACGATTTTTTTTATTCCATAAAGAAAATATCAAATTTTTTTTACAATGCTTTATTGTACGATTCCAATGTGCGCATTATTAGTTACGTGTAACACGTCGAATTTTTCGATATTTTTAGCCACATTCTATGAAGCATTCCAGTATCAACAATCTGAATGGCTTCTGTAATTTGACTTTTCATTTCATCATTGTCACTAATTGATGATTGGCAAGCAATGTCCAAAGATGTTATGTTTAGAGATCTAGATGAAAAGTCATTGGACTTCCTCTTTCAATCCATCACCCAGGGAACTTTTTTCTCATTTCCAAACTCCAGGGTAGTATTCTATTTACGCTGTACATACGTTGCAGATTTAAATTCGATCAGCCATGCAACAACTTGCGCTTGTACTTGCGGTGAAGCCATTTTGAAACGAGAATATTGAAAAACGGGGACGTTGAACCATCTAGTTTGCATTTCATCAAACAGAAACTTTAATCTTTTCTTCATCGAACATAAAAACGTAAGTGAAATCTTTGTTTATTTTTAATCAATTTTTGAAAGTGTAGCTATGCCTATACTTTTCGAATGCACAAAATAATAGAATGGAAAAGGGGAGGAAATGAGAGGAACTTAAAAGATCATAGATGGAAAGGTTGGCTGAGGAAAAGTGTTTTTATTTGAGAATGAACGTCAATATCAAGGTTATATAATTTGGCATTTATTAATTCCATAATTTTCATGACCTTTATTTAAATATTTTAAAAGACAATTTACATTTATCAGCCACAAACTGGGCAATCAGAAACAATTTTATTTTTTTCAACAATTCTAAACACATTGTGGTGAACATTCGCTTCAAATTGTTATAAACTATCTAGAAGTTCTAAGACCACCACTTAATTACAGGAAAAAATCCGGTTGAACAATTTATAGAGAAAGACATTATAGTAGAATAATACGACATTAAAATGAAAAGCAAACTAAAAATAATGAACACCAACATCATGAAGAAATTATAAAAGAGAGTTGTTAGTGAATTCGAAGCCTAGTCGCTTAGAAGCTACTGTGGTATTCAAAGATATCCTATTAAGTATTAAATTACTAAAATACTTCAATTTATTTTGTTAAAAAGTGTTTTTGTAGTGTTCGATCACTTTTGATACGTAATTCTTTGAGTAACTTTTTTTAAAGTTTTATTTCTTATTTATAAATTACCTTTTATAGTTTAGTTTAGAACAGAACTAGATATTAATAAGAAACGTTTCTGTATAAAATACCAAATTTCATTCAAGGTAGACTATTATTTCGTTGAAATTCTAAGGTACCTGGTCATTTTTAGGTTTTGAGAGGTTAAAGTTTCCAAACATATGGTTGAAATACATACATATATTCCTAGGGTAGTTTTGAAATCTAACGTTAATAAATACGATTAAAACAATCACGCAATTCAAAGATTTAAAAATGAAAATTCAACTTCTTAAAAACAAAGTTTGTAAACAAAACACTTATTTACAATATCATTGCATTTGAAACAATGAGAAAAAAAAAACATCCCTCGAACACCTTAAAACACAAAAAAGAAAATTTAAACCTACTTGACTGTCCTAAGTCAATGACAGCCTTAGAGAACATAATTCTCTTCCATTTTGGTCAATTGACGCTTCCTCTGATTTGTAGGATATTTAATTTTTTGCGACAACTCTTTTATTTATTTATTATTATTATGTACACACACGCGTGCGCACGCGTATATTTAATTTAACTAGGTTAGCAGTTTATATTTTGTTGAATAAAACTTTTATAAATTTCTTTCATTTCTAATGCTACAGAAAATACAATAGGTATTTTAATTTCAAAATTATATTCGCCGTTAAATGCTGAATTAATCATTATTAACTGACCTGTTTTATCTGTACATATAGTAGCTTCAAAACTTTATTTCGATTCGCAGAAGTAATAATTTGTCTCAATTCACTATAAAGAAATGATACACTCTTTGAATATACTTTATACGTAGGGGTTTCAAAAAGTAAGGTAACAAGCCCATTCAGAGAGTAAGCGTTTACTCTGTAAATAAAAAAATACATACAGTATAAGAAGGCTCCGGTACATATTACTTATGTACATAGTTACCATACTTATCGAAGCATTTGTTCCATCGGTACATCAAACCAGTGGCCTCTAACCTTCGTACTGCGGGCCGATGCAGGTCCGTGGATCAAATAGTACCGGACGCTAAAGGAACATTAAGTTATTTCCATTTTATTTGCTATGGTTTGTGCTACTTTCCATGGAAATCACTTTATATTCCATGTTAAATCACTTTATTCATTTTTTGGTATTTTATTCGGAAGGAATATTTAAATACAATTAAATTAAACTATTAAGTCAAAAAAAATCTAAAATATAAACAATCAAAGCTCCCCCTCCCACTTCAGCGGCCTGCTGTAAAAGTATTAAATGTTGACCGACGGCGGCGATTCAAAGGTTGGGTAGCACTCCCCCAAACCATCGAGTGAGTGAGTGAATATTAACGTTGCACTGTTCAGCTACACGAGGGCTTTTGGCGACCCAAACCATCGAAACCAGCAATGTAGAAATCGTGTCAAGGTTGTACAACCTCGTCTAGACGGCTGGCTGAGCCTCAGCAGCGGTTCTGAAATGCTGACCTCCCAAGTGTTTCTTTAAAGGTCCGAAGACATCCAAATCACTTGGTGCGAAGTTGGAAATTTGTGGAGGGTGGTCCAATACCTTCTACCGAAAGGGCTCTTTCTATATTCCGCACTTTTATTCTGTCTTTGTCGATTTCCGTGCACCAGAACTACACCAGTTATCTCGACTTTTCACTTCTACCAATTGCAGATGAATTTCAGCTGGAAAATTTTTCTTTAAACACAAAAACAGTGTCGCACTCCTTATTTCAATCGCGCACCATGTTGCCGTCAACGTAGCCACTTCTGAGAATTAGTTATGTTAATGGAGAACAGAAGACATTAACATCTACCTGTACCGTTGGAATGCTGTGATCGTCTTTATTATCTTCAGAGGGATTTTTATTCATAACGGTAATTTGCACACCCCCGCCAGAGCTCTTGTTACATTACTTTTTGAAACCCCTACGTATAATATTCGGTCTTTATTTTCAGTAATTTAGTTGTTTATATAGAATCCCTAATTTATTACACGCACACACACCTTTATGGTTTATTTGAGTAACTAATATATATTTTATTAAAATGAAAAACAAATTATTAAAAGGAAAGAATAGTTTCATTTAATATAATATGGACTTTTTGATGAACAAAGTCGAATCAATATACAGTTTGTTACATTATTATTACGAAAGTGAATTAACACATTACATAAATTTTCGCCAAGAAAATAATAAACCAATTTCATTTTATTCGTAGCTTTTTTCAGTATAAAATGGCTTATTTAAAAGGGATTATGATAACTTATATGTAAGGGATTAATAGTTTGATTATCCGGGTATTTATTCACATACTTGTATGTAACTTAATTTGCTATAATTAAATAAACCGCATCATTCTCTGTTTCATTTTAAATTAGTTATTGCTATGGAATAATATAATAAGATAATTAGATATTGTCTTGAAAGTATAATATATAATCTTGTCTTGAAATTTCAATTCTCTAATAAATTAAAAAAGCATACAAGTAAAATTTCTTTACAAAAGTACATTGAATATTCACCAAAATTATTTTCCTGAATAGGAAAAAATGTTAAATATTTTTTTGACACAAAAGAAATTTTTTTTAATATTCAGTATTATCTTTTATAGACAGAATTTGTCAGATAACTTTATAAAATTGAATATTCTATAAACTTCAGAAAATGATATTTTTTTTCATAATTACTAAAAGATTGTATAAAACAAGACAGTTCATTAATTTTGATTATATTAGGATGTAACGTTATTTTGCAAATATAATTGTGAGACTTACAGCAAGATTAAAAATCATTTTTAATAAGATTATGTATCAGTAGTAAAAAATGTAGATTTTTTCTTGCATTATTCTGCTGTAAAATAAAAACAAGAAGTAAAGCGAAGAAGAAAAGGAAACCGAATTTATGTAACAAAATACGCATGAAAAGAATATTTTTTTTACGGTATGTAATAAATGTGTATATTTTTTTGCATAAAACCTTGTATTTTTTGAAAACTAAGGCAAAATTTATAGGAGATTCAATATTTTTAGTTTGTTTCTTCTATTTGAATATATGTGCTTCTTTAGTTTCTTTTTAAGAAAGACTGTTGTACATAATTTATATAGAACATGTTATATACATAACATTTTGCATAACACACACACACACACAATATTTTTAAAAAATATAACAGGGAGCTCTTTGAAAATATTTTGTAAATTTTAACAATATTTTTGGCAAGAGTTTTTCGCCTAATAAAAAATGATAAACATTCAAAAACCTAACACTTAACTTTTTAAAAACAAAGCGTTATTATGAAAAATAATAGTAATAAACTGGCGGGTTTTCTTAAAAATATATGCTGGAAGGCAGCATTTTTTAAATATTAATATAATTTTTCCCCCTAATTTGTTTCTTTTCATAAAGAAAAATAACTGTATTTTAGTGCAACCTTTGTAATAAATTGAACATTTCTGAACATAATGAAATTTTTCAAGAATTAATTGAAAACTGTAGGCCTGAATAATTTTTTTAATCACACAATTGCACAATTGTTTACCTACAAATCATTCTTCTTTTTCAATAAAATTTTCGAAATCGTTTTCTATTTTTAAATTAACCTAATGTAAATTCTTTTTTGCGTTCAGTCGTGATATTTAGCAGTGGATAGCTCACATGCGTGTACTTGTACGCAATGAAAACGACATATAAGAGGCTAAAAAAAAAAAGGTCTTTATTTTACAGCAGTGAATAAATACTCTATCACAGAGATTGGCAACCTCATAGCTGTGTTGTGCCAAACCAATCTACCAATACGGCACAGTGTGCCACGCACAAATAAAAAAAAACATTCGAAACAATTTGATTTCTACTGCAATATATACATAATTAAGAATAGAGGGCAAAAATACAGATTTAGATCTTTATTACATATTAATTATGCCTCTTTAAAGATATTAATTGGCATAAAAATGTGTAACATAAAATATGTATTCCTTCCACATAAGTAAAAAATTAAAACTGTAGACATAAATATGTATATGATTATTGCTCAATATATAAATAAACATTAAAGCTGTACATAAATTATGCATTTTTAAAAATATTTATAAAAATAAGAAATATATGTGAACAACATAAATTATAATTGTTCATACAACACAGTTAAATAAAATATTAAAATTTTAATGCAAACCTTGTTCCTGTGTGAAAAGCTCTACTTAATGTAGCAATATCAGGGAATAATTTGTTGGTTACGATTTGATACATGATTCTGAACGTTAAGCTGTTAAATAATTTCTTTGTGGACTCAAAAATATATTTCATAAGAGAAAAAATTCGTTCACATGTACTATATAGAACCAAAAGTGGAAGGCAGAACACATGCTATTCCCTTCAAACAATTAAATCGTTCTAGCAATGACATCCAGCAATTTAAAATAGCTGTTGTGATTTATTGTTAGAGTTACCTTCCAGATTTTTACTTATTCCGTAAATTTTGCTTTCCATAAATCTGAAAATATTAGTTCAAAAAATTCCAGTTCAAAATTATCAACCTCCATCCTCTTAAAAATTGACAAGAAAACAAAAATCGAGATCAAGAGAAAAATATTTAAAAAAAATAAAATTGTGTTCTAATATGTGTGTATTTCTATTAGCTTGATTTGCACCAAAAGCGTAAAATAAAATAATTATGACTTTTTTCTGTTTAAAAGGGTACTTGTTTAATTTCATAACAAGTACCCTTTTAAACAGAAATGTGTATGAATCTCACATACACTTCCCATACCTAATTATCCTACAAGTGTTTTTTTTTACCGAATTTATTTTCAATCCAAATTATGCTTGTTGATAGGATAACTATTTTTGTTCAAATGACATTTCCGCTGCAAAACGTTTGCTAAGCAGAATTTTGATTTATCCCTTAGAAATTTGTTTTTTCTTTTACCATCGTTGCCCAGACTTTTGGTGGTAAAAGAATAAGCTACTTTCTTTTTTATTCATTATGCAGCAATGAGTGATGCTTCATTTTATAAGTATAACACAATCATTTTGATTTGCATTGAAAATTTATCACTAATAATGAGTCACATTCAAACACACACACAGATGTTTTTTTTTTACTAAAGCACACAAACTTTATGCTGATTCAGCAGAAGTATTTTATGTCAGAGGATTGAAAGTAAGAAAATGTATAGAATAATAGCCTTTAAATTAAAATGAGCGATTTAACTTTTATCTCTTAATTTTATATAGTGGTTGCATGCCACTAACAATTGCTCCGTCTGTCACATCTGGCAAGCGTGCCATAGGTTGTCGATCCCTGCTCTCCCGGTGGTTTTTTCAAATCCCGGGATTAAAATAACTAATCCCGGGATTTAATTTTATGAAATTTTTTTTCAAAGTATTGTGAATCTGGTATTACATTTAATGTATATCATTTACTTTTTGGTACTGTATACGTTTAATGTTCAATTTTCTTACGTTTAATGTTCTTCTTTCTTTTCCTTGAAGGGTTCGAGGAGTGTGTGTATGTTAAACCATGAAATTTGATATGTGTTTTTTCTTATTTTCTTCTGTACCTTTCTCCCCATCGCGAGTGGGGGCAGAAAACGGACATTTATCCCATCCTCAGGATGTCCAAAGTCAGCTAACTTGGACTGAGGTAATTATAATTTTTGGAAGATATCTGGAAGATTTTATGATGAATTATTTTTTTGTTTCATTAAATTAATATTAAATCAATTTTTAATTATATTTTCAATTTTATCATACAATTTCAACTGTGATAATATGTAAGTATTTTTAATAAATAGCCCAACCCGGGATTTGGATAATGTAATTTCGAAATCCCGGGATTGAAAATATGACAAGGGATTGCAAACCCTACTCTATCACTTGCATCTACCTCATAAGCCTTAGACATATACCTTCATGACTGGAATTTAAAAAATTCCTTTTTATACCTGCAGTCATGGAGACGAAGTGAACTGACAGCAAAAGCTCGAATAATTCAACAACTTGAATTGAAGATACAGATCATAAACAGAACCTGTTGGATAATTGACCTAACTTTGCCAGTACTCAAACTTCGTTCCATATTTTTGCAGTAATTCTTCGACTTACGCGAATCCGAAGTTATGCGCTTTTCAAATCTCGTCGATTCATCTTTTGTTTGAGCACTACGCAACTCGATTACACACTCACCGTTTCATGTTCAGCCAATGTACACGTTCAGACGTACCGTTCGGAATTGACACTTAGCCATAATAATTTATTTTGTGTTATAGTAATACCTAGTACACACACAGAGAACCACTGGATCCTCACGATCAGGAGCTGACAATTGATGAGCTGATAGAAATGTATTGGTCAGAGGAAAATATTGAAGAATCCGAGTCTTTAGACTCAGTTCAATCAGATCGAATGATGGTTGGAAATTTGACAGAAGTCCTCCGCTTGTAATGCTTATCAGTTCCTGCTTCCCTTTGATCCCCCTTGTCTACCCTCTGACCCTGCTAGATGTGTAGGTGGAACTGAATAATCAGTCGACATGATTCACTCTAATTATTTTATTGTCGCCAAAATATCAAGCAGGCACAATAATAAGCTAATTAAGATAACTGATGAGATAGCACAGCAAGCGAATCAGGAAAAAACAAAGAAAACATACGAGCCAAATAAAACGCGACTAATACAAACTAAAAAAGATCAGATACCACTTATAAGTGAGTCTCCAGTGAGCTGAATACGATCGAAATCATAATACACCGATCAAATATTCCATGGTAACTTATACGAGCTCAATATAAACTACGTCGCGCACTAATACGCTAAACTTCTAATCAAAGAAGGATCACGATACCTGCACTTTTATGAAGTTGAGTCCTCCAGTTGAGGCCTTGAATACGATCCTTATCCGGATTTAATCACCGTCTTCAATTCATAAACGCCGATTTGCACTTAATAATTTCACGATCCTTCACTCAGCAACTAACTCCTAAAACTCGCGAATACAGAATTTATATAATATACTTAATTTGCGTAATCACGCTTTCTTCACTCGGTGAAATTTGGTTGATAATATTATTGCTCCAGAAAAATCCCCAAGGAGGTAGTTATAGACGCGTATAGATCCATCACAAGCTTAATTGAAAAAAAGATAACAAATTAAGAAAATATAGACTCAAAAGAAGAGCCTATTTTTTCTACAAAACAAGGAATATAAAAAAATATTCGCATGTTTCGGAAAAATTTTGTGGGAGTAAAAAAAAAAAAAAATATTGAGCTGGCTGATTTCTTGCTAGAATTTATTAATTATATTACATCAAAATAGCTTCAGTTTCCAAATTTGTATTTGTGTTATCTAAAATTATATTAAACATTTTTTTCTAAGTTATTATTTTCTTTCATCTTCGTACCCAACTGAATGTATTTACATGCGGAATTAATTATACCCCGATTTAAGTGAGTTCGGCTTACGCGGTATCACTCCGTCCCACTTATCACGTATGTTCCGAGTATTACTGTACTTCAGTGCTTCTCAAACTTTCAATATTTGTGGCCCAATATTCAACATAATTTTCATCGCCCCATCCATACAATATAACAATGTATTGAATTCAGTTATACTATACCGTGATGCTAAAGCTAGAATACGACATGAACTTCTTGCCACCGGCGTATATGGACGTCTCTCTCAACCTAAGCGTTATTTTCCCCCAGACGCATATAGACGTCTTTCCGAAGTACGATCTTTTCTGTGCGTTGCCATCCATAAAATTAGTCCGAAGGCTGTGGAATGCAATAAATGGACTTTGACGGTGTGTCCGGTGGCATTGGGAGCAAATGCGTAACTTTTATTCTGCAGTTAAGGGATTAATTATGAACCGAACAATTTATCAAGATAAGTATTAATTTGTGTACATAATTTTATATATATGACAAGACCATGGGATCACTGGTAATTATTAAACTTGTTCTTAACTGAGTATAGTTAATTATCAAATGCATTATGTAGTATTGATACATTTATAAATGGTATATTATATCAGTGTAAATGTGTATTTTGTTTTATTATGTCAGAATGTACTTTGTTTGCTTTCAGTAAATTAATAATTTTTTTTGAATAATCTTTTGTTTTAGACTTTTTAAAATGCTCGCGCCCTCCTCGTAGAATCGGCCCCCCCCCAAGGGGCCACGCCCCACAGTTTGAGAAACGCTGTTGTAATTTTATCCAGGCTTTTCTTAAAATTAATCCATAATTACAAAGTTTAAGTCCATAAGTTTCTTATGGGGGTTCATTTTTACTTATTATCCAACAGAGGAGATTAATAATAACAACACAACAAGTCTCTCTCCATCGCTATTTTAGCTTATTCTGCTATTCTAGTTCACCATTAATTCAAATACAGCAATATCTTCAGGTTAGGGTTGTTCGAGTATTTAAATATATAAATGGAAATTCCATTGCATTATTTTCTATTCTTCTATATATCCACTGCTACCACGCTTTTATAGGTATATATTAATAATGAATTCTCGGTATAGCAAACTCCCTTGTCATTCTATATTCTTGAAATGTATGAACAGAATTTTCGCGAATGCAATCTCTGCCATCGTAGCGCAAGTAATCGTGTATAGTGCTGCTGGTATGATCCGAAATAGATTCAAGACGCTTTCAGTGGAAGGTACGCGCTCTGGGCTTCTAATTCGTTCGCTTGATTGGAGTAATGAAATTGTCGGAGATGGTTAGAGACAGGCTGTTTATTGAAATTCGGACACGGTGTCGGACAACAGCGGTATTCATAAACTCGGTTCATATGATTGCCTGTTTTCATGAATCAAAATATCAACCTCATGTGGAAGATATCTTCAGTGGGATGGTTCTGATAGTAATTGCTTATTAATCCTTAATTCTTTGATAGAAAGTAGTTGTAGGGAGTTAATTTGTGTTATAAGCTTTCGGAGCGTTTTTAGACATGTTTTGGTATTCGTATTCAATTTTGAAGTAAAATGAGTTAGTGGTAGACTGTATCAATATGTAATCCTTGTTATTTTCTAAACTATTTTTTTAAAAAGTCACTTTTCTAGAATATAAGACAGATTCTTTCACCTTTTCATATTTTCCTTTGAAAGCAAGCCTGTTACTCATTTTTTTCGTTTATTCTCGGCTATTTTTCAATCACGTGTAAACGGTTTAATTATCAATGTTGTTTATAATGTTTAATCGATCAAGGAAGATATTTTATATCAAGTTACAGTTAAGTCTATCTCTACAGTGGTTCAAGTATACATAAACATTTGGTTTCCTAAGCAAAAGGAAAAAAAAGCACTAGTTTTACTCAGGTTTCTATCTAGACAACCAGCTCCGGTCGAAATTATGGACGTGGTAGCTATGAGTTCGTGACATGCGGTTACGAACTCGTGGCTGACGTGTCATGAGTCTGTGTCTTGGTGCCACAGAAGACCCTCCTTGTGAGTGAGGGAGTGAATATTAACGTCACCCTGTTCTACACGGAGACTTAGGCGACTTGGGTAATTTTGAACCATGGTCAAATGACAAGGAGGACACCGGAGCTGGAATTCCCTCTCCTAACTACCACACAACCCCAACGGGAGGAAGTTTGAGCTCTCGACAGATTTAACGTGCATCGCTCCCCAACACGGCAGGTCCTTAGTGGTACTGGGCTCGAACTCATGACACTCCAGCCACGAGTCCGTTATCTTGACCACTAGGCTACCGCGGCCTCAGGCCCGCCTTGTATAGGACCGATGCTCGTTAAATCTGTGAAAGCTCAAGGTCCTCCCATTGGCGTGTTGTGGTAGTCCGAAGAGGGGTGCCAGCTCAGGTGTCGTCCTCGTCACTTGACCTTGTTTCAAAATAGCGAGGCTCGTCCCCAATAAACCTCATGTTGCTTTATAGCACAACATTAATAAATACTCATTCACGCATCATCCCGTCCCATTTCTTTCAGCTCCTTCTCACTTCACTTCCTTTCTAAAAAACTCCTCATTTCAGTTCTCACAACAAATATTAAATAGTTAAATGGTTGGCAGCATCGAAGCTTTTTAAAAAATTTAAAACTTTCAGTTTTATTAAGGTATGCACTAAAAAGAAATTTCACTAAGAAGTATTAGTTGATCGTATGTACATTTTATTGGATCTTTTTTTAATTTGAAAAGATTTTGCACTTGTATAAAGAGATATGTGTTATTGGAATTTTAATGGCACTTCGTCATAAGTTGAATAAAATTTCTTTCTCTTTTTATATATGCATTATTCAGTTTGAATTATTATTTGAAGATTCTTAAGTACGCGGGTATCCATACGATTCGATTTCCTCCCTCCCCCGAAAAAAAAAGATTTATTTAAAACCTTGAATAATCAGGGTAAAAAAAGTTAATGTTAGTCTTAAAAATATATGTATATTTTTTGCACACATTTACTTTTTCGAGTTTAAATTTTAAATAAAATTCGAAAGTATCACATCATAAAAAACAGAAGATAAATATTTACTTGGAATATCTGCCGAAATAATCTTGAAAACATATGAAAAATATTTATAGACTGCGATTTATCAAAGAAAAAAAATATTTCCAAAACATTTTTCTTTTTATATATAAGTTTGAATTTTTTTCTCATATAAGGAGTGGAATTTTAAATTATTCGAAGATGAATCTCAAGCCGTTATCTTTAAAACTTAAATCCATTTTTCAAAAAAGAGTACTAAATTTTATTTCTATAGAGATTTTATTTTGCCATCAAATATCAAAAGAAAAAACGCGCATTTACTTTAAAGTTATACCTCATTTAACCGTAAAATTTCGTCAACGTTATTTTTTATTATTTAAATTATTATTATAGTTTAAGAGCATTAAATAAAATAATAAAATGCCTAAAAGTAATTTAAGAGCAGTTTCGCATGAATCAATATTACGCTATAAAGGACTCTTGTCAAATGTCTTTCATGAAAGAGAATTTGATGAAAAATGTGGAAGTGTAATGGAGCATCTTTTATAAAATATTTCTTTCATAAGGAATCTTTTATAAAAATTAATGATGTCCCTCTATCTTTTATTACAGATGATGAATGCAATGATAAATCTTGTTCAAAATCTTAGACTGGTTAATGACTTTAAATTCGTGTTCGTTATGTGATACGTATACGTCTTTTTCTTTATCTTTTAACTTGTTGAAATATGTCTCAGATATTTCGTAAAGTAGTTTTAATTAAGGGATTCGATATATTTACATTATAAAAATTATGTGTTATAGCATCAATTTCTTAAAATTTCATAAAATATGTCGCATAAAAATGGCTGAGACTTAAACTGGAAAAACACTGAGTAAATGAAATTTAAATATCTTAAAAAAATACTTTAATTTATCTCTTTGAGAACACTCTCCTATTCTACTGAAACTCAATTAAAATTTCTTATTCACTACTCAGGATGTATTCGTTGATTTAATTTTTAACCCCCTAATTGCCCCGGCACATATATACGTCTCGCTCAACAGGTTAAATGTCCCGGACGTATATATACGTCTTTCCGAAATACGATCCTTTTCTTTACGTTGCTATTAGTAAAACTATACCGGAGGCTTTGGAATGCAATCAAATGATTTTTAGAGTGTTTTCAGAGGATTTACTTAATTCACAGAGAAAAATTTTCTTATACATTTCCTACTGTTTTATATATATAGTTCACACACACACTCTCCCTATATGTATTTATATAATATATATATCTTATTCATAAATTTTCAATCGTTAATAAAATACTTTTTATTCATTCACTGTTGTTGTTGTCGTGTCCTTCCCGCAGGGAAGGAATGAAAGTTGCCATTGCCTGTGAGACACAGGTTGGACTTCTTAACGATAGATGGCGACACCACCTATCTCCACCTCCACAATTTTGGCATGGAACTGAAGGGGAGGGAAATATTCTCCAGCCCCCTGCACTCGTGGTTTCTGCTGCGACCGCCCACAAGACTTTCGGACCCACTGATTTAACGAGCACGTACTCCGTCTATACTCGGTGGTATTTAGTGGCATCGGGCATCGAACCCAGGTCTGGAGTCCGATGCTCTAACCACTAGGCTACCCACGGCCCTATATTCATTCACTCAATTTCAAATACAATTTTTTAAACTTGTGAGGGATGGCACTTGATGTTAATACAGTTTTTCAAATATTAATTCATTAATTCTATTTAATTAATGAATATAAATAGTAAAAAACAAAAATAATAGTCCAACACCATATATAGAAGGGAAAATCATTCTTTTCGTCCCTGTAGCGCAATGGATAGCACGTTGCACTTCTAACCCAACGGTCGTGGGTTCGATTCCCACCTGGAATGGCCTAATTTCTGAGAATGCGAATTCTTTTTACTATACTATTTTATAAGAATAATTAAATTTAATAAATGAATAAATAGTAAAAAGCAAAAAATAATAGTCCAACACCCTATATAGAAAGGAAAATGGAAAATTGTAAGGAAAATCGCTTTTTATTTTGCCACTAATATTGTAATTCTGTTCATATGTATTTTCATTTTTATATTATAATTGTAATTATTTAATAAAAAGTAACTGAAATAAAAATTTTCTTTGTTGCCCGAAGCAAGAATTGACTTCTTTTTTACTTTTATTTTATTTGCTTATGACTTTGTGAAAAACAGTGGCACTGGGGAACGAATCATATAACATTTAATTGGCAGTTAAGGGGGAAATTTACGTTGCACTCTTAAGCAACACTCTCGGCGACGGATCCCGTAATTTTGATCCACGTTCAAGTGACGAGGACGACTCCTGAGATGGCACCTCACTCTCCCCTCTCCCACACTAACGGGAGGGCATTGAGCCTCGTGGGATTTAACGCACAGATTTTCTGTGACCTTTATTTTTCAACTGTTGACAACGAATAAAGAAAATTCACGTGATTTGCAAATGCCAAATATTACGAAATATGTTAACTACTTTTTGCAACAATATTTTTTAAAAATATATTTTAAAACGAGACTTGACGAGACATTACGAAATTCATACAAAAATTAAAGCTGTAAGTATATTATTTTCTGAATACCGTCTCCTCTGAACAAGTTATAAGTTTCCAAGACAATTTTTCCCCTTGAAGTTAGACGAAAAAATCGATTGATGCTGCGAATTGAACTACTGTTCACTCCTGTTTATTCCAAATCAGTCGGAATTCCTAGCTAACAAAAATCCCGGTAAAGCCAGGGACGTTTTAAGACCTGGGCCAAGTGGGTTACGGCCCAGGGCTTTGGGACAGGGACTTATCTCGTTTTCAACTCATCCTCAATGACATCATGATCCGAATTATTTTTATTTATATTTACCCATTTAATCGAAAGGCGTTAGTAGGTCGAGTTGGTTTGGGACACGTTTTGTGAGACTGTGAGTCACACACATTTTTTACAGATCACCGGTTGTACTAGTATTTGACAACGTTTACTGAATACTGTCAACTAAAAAGGGTTACAGATGGAGCCGAATTTGCAAAGGGGTTCCATGGTCTCAAGATATCTTAAGACGTCATTGGGTTAAGATGCTATATAAATGAAATCGAAAGAGTAAACATACAGTATTTAAATAATACAATGCAATTATACAATGCAGTGAAAATCGTTTAACACGAAACTAAGGGGGGGGTGAAATATTTTTTCATGTTAAAGGATATGGAAAAAAACATATATTCAAAAAAATTAAGTTTATTAAAGGAAATTTTAATAACATAAATACGTATTTTTGCAAGTATTTAATAAGCAAAAGCATCCACAAGAACTTACTGAAATTTAATACAAAATTTAGCAATACCAAAACCTACAGATTTTTATTTTCACATCTTCTGTTTTTAAACAACAATAGGAAGCTCCATCTTCATTTTTTGCAAAATAGAAATTTGTTTCCCCCCTGAGCTATATGCCATTGAGCTCATGAAAAAAATTCTTCTAAAATAAAATTAAAAAAAAAACACGAACCAAACTCACTTATTTTTACTCATACTGTGATGTACTCGTCACCGAGTTTACTTCAAAGCTGAGATGTTTTTGTGTGGCTTTTGTAGGGGGTGGAGAGTAAAAGAGTAGCTTAGATAAACAAAACTGGGTCGTAGCATAGGCCATTCCAAAGGTATTTTAAAACCAAGTTAGCCTCCTTTTTTACGAAACATGTGAAACCACCACTCTTTCATTTTACACCCTTCTTAAATCTCGCCTGCGTGGCTGGAGTTTTCCGTATTTTGTTCATTCTCAGAAGGAAAATCTCTTTATGTTAAGCGATTTTCGTTGGAAGTTGAGAAGAAAAATATACATAATAGTTTGTCAGGACCGTTGTATTATTTCGTGTTAACCGTAGTTTCCTCTTAAGCGTTTTCGCGTTAAACATATTTTACTGTATTTATTTATGACTATTTAAAGTTTAATTGTAAACTTGCCTATTCTTCTTCTCAATAGCACTAAAAGCTGCAGCCTAGATTTATCACGGCTCCATCTTTAGCGAAATTACTCTCTTCTGGGTCTTCCAAGATACCGAGAAATCCAACGTGCGTTAATGCAGAACTGTGACTCGCACTGCGTTCCGGTATGGGTTCCTATTCTCTTTCGGTTCATTTCGCACTTTGCCAACAATAACAATCCGGTTGTATTGTAAGATTTCCTCTTCGCTCGAATTTCAACATCATATCAATCTATGCTATAATATCCACCTGTGCATCAACATTTTCACATCCACCCAAGCCTTGTAGACATGAACTCAAAGATTTATCTGATAAATATATTTTAAAATAGAGCTTTTATATAAAATCCTCTTTCCGATTCATTCTATCCCGGATATTTCAGAGCCTACTGGAAAGTTGTGATTGGAGTAGTTTTCAGATAATTTTTGTTTAGCTGTTATTATTCTATTTTCTTCGATTACGGCTTTTTCTTTCTTTTACTTGTCAATCTGAGAGTCGATGAAATAATAGAGTTAAATAAAAATAACTCTATTCTCATTCTTAATTCATTTTGTGCAAGTCTGAGGTTCCCTGATAGAGTTCTATGAAAACAAGTTATCCAAGTTTACAGTAGCTTCTCAATGTGGAGAAACCTCAAGGGAATTGCTAGAGATATCCATTTTATGGATTGGTTGATTGATTGGAGAAGTTTGCGAAGGAACCGTGATGTATGCAGATTATGTTTGCTGTTTGAAGGGAATTGAAGTGAGAACGTAGAGGATAAATCGTAATGGTAAGGAGAGGTTTGAGATTGTAAATGTAAAGACTGACGTTGATTATTTGTTATTGGAGTTTTTGAATTAAATTAAAACTTTTGAACTGCTGTTCGGGGTTATTCTAAATTGGAACTTGCGTATAATTCTAATCTTCATATAACAGTTAAGTGAGAGAGCTATTATTATTATTGGTTTTGGAATTCAAGGTTTATTTCATTTCTATTGAGTTCTTAGCATTAACATATTAAGATGTTAGATAAAATAAAGTTGTTGAGTTTGTGGTAACCTCTGGTTACCCCTTACATCCAAACTCTCCTGTCTATGTGTAAACCCAGCTAGATGTGTAGGAGGAACTAAATAATCCGCAGACATTATTCCAATCTAATTTGATTTATTAATTCTTATTAATGATTATGAAACAGACACAACACAATTCTAATTAAGGTATATAAACAATGGTAGAGTGCAGAGGTGAGATACTCAAATGCGGGGTTAATATTACAGACCTTCAACTGAATCTAAGACAGCTTAAATACGCTCATTTACAACTACGTCGCACACTAATAATCAGCTTTTACTTAATCAAATTACGATACCTGAATCCTTAATGCTTCGGATCCATCACGGGAAACTTCAGGCGCTTTCTTTAGCTTGATCAAATGACGATGGCTCCACACTCTGTAATCTTTAATTCCACTGCTTTTCAATCTTCACTAACCACTTCTACTTGCACACATCAATCGTATCAACATCAGCTTTTCAACAACTACGTGTCAACAGATCACTTGCTTCACTTTACTTCACTTAACTTAACTTGACCTCTTACTTCACTCTCTTTCAACTCGCGAAAACCGAATTTATATAATATTCCTCATTTACATAAATCACGTTTGGTTTCTCGATGAAGGTTGGTTGAAATAAATATTTTGTTTTAAAGAAAAAAGAAGAAATTTGTAGAAACGCGTATAGATCCGTCACAAGTTTTATAACCTTTATTAGTCTTAAGGGTTAACAAACTCGCTCAAGGTTTCCTCCAGTTCTCTCTTCTTCCTACAGATGGTTATGTTTATAGAACAGAGAAATAGCTGATAATATTTTGTCATATGTATGATCCATCAAAAGATATATTTATGGAATGACTTTATTTAATATTACTCTCTCTTCAGGTGAAATAGTTGAAAAACTGGTTATAAGCAGGTGTGCAAGAATTAAGGACTAAACTTAGCAATTAGCATATCAGTGGAATGAGCAGACAGGTAAGGACTAAAAGACCAATCAAGAAACCAATTAGTAAGTATAGCCCTTTAAGACACAGCTCACACAATCGTGCGGGTTAGATATTCTTATCCGTTTAAGACCCAAAATATTTTTATCTTTAAATATTACATTCTTCTGCTTATTAACACTATATTAACCCCAATAACAAGGGAAAAATAGTAAAACTTTTTGAAATCACCATGGAATGTGGAGTGTTTCAGCACGAAAGTACGAGCTGGGTATTAAAGAGATATTAGGGCTTGCGTGAATCTACTGCTTGATGTACTGAACGGGTATCGAAATGGTATAAAGCACGCTTGTGGTATATGTTAAGAGTGAAATTTATTGCACTGTATAAATAAATTTAAAATAAATAGCACTCCTGTGCACCATGTGCTATGTCCAAAAATGTTTCCAGTAGTTGACATCCGGAAACCTTACTCGAAGTCGAATCATTGGGAAGATATAAGATGTGGCAACGAAGTTCGGGATCACTAATACCATAGTATTCCAAGTCTGTAGAATATTTCAGACTGTAGAAATAGCTATAAAAGGACTCAGTCTTGTTTATAACTAACAAAAATGGAAGATGGCCATTATATTGTTCTGCAGGCGAGAAAGGACAGTTGGAAGACAGCGAGAGAAATAACAAGACGACTCTTAACGCTGCGAATATGTTAGTTTTATTCCCACATTTGTTTTTGTTCGTTTTTTAAATGCTTATTTTTTTTTTGAATATTTCAAAGGGATTACAGAAATTCGATTTAATAGTATTTGAAAACTAAAATTTTCTTCTTAGGAGCAAAATTATTTTTCTGATGACTATAATAACCCATGGATTTAGAAATAAATATTAAAATTGTATACTAGATTAAATTCATTACGTAAAACCATTTTTAAAGAGGATACAATGATGTTAAATTAATTTCTGAAGTGGATATAAGCCAACAATCATAACTGTAACTGCTGCATGGATTTAACTTAGAGTCTTATCTTTAAGCTAAGAATAATTTCTAACTTGAGGAATTGTTTTATTATAGTTTTTGTACATTTTACCATTTTTTGTTAATTTTTTAACTATTTAGTTTACATTTTGGGGGTATAATGTTGTTTTGCCTCTCAAAGTATGAAAATAATACACAGTTCATTAACATAAACATTTGAATTAAAATAATAATTTTATTTCTTAAATCGTTTTGGATGAGATTGGCTGTGTTAGCTCATTATTACATAAGAAGACGAAACCTCATATACTTAAAGATAATTTTATACATGAGAATAAAATCTACAGTTTTGATGATAGTTATATTTTAATTTTGTAGCTTACAAAATAAATTGTTTTCTGCTGTTAAATAATTACCTGGTATAAAAATGGACCAATGCTAAACATCAAACTTGGGCCACAGAATGAATATAAACATATGCACATAACATTTACAAAAGCAATATTTATATATTCAAGACCGAATACAATTTTGTAAGAAATCCCGGATGGATACAGAATATTTTTCGAACAAGAATAGGGAGGTAAACTAAATTTCTCTGTAACAATGTAAATTTTTTTAAAAAAACAATGCAAGGACCAATTTTTTTAACTGAAAAGTGGAGATCAATATCTTTACAAACCTACCTTACAAATTTATGTAGAGAGTAAGCGCATCTTTATTCAATAACGGAAAATCTTTCTCACCAAGAAATGTACAAAATCTTTTCCCTAAACTAGTAAATAAATGCTATGTAAGAAAAACCTTATTCTAAAAATGTTTGATTTACTTTATTGTATGCAAGAAGTAGACAAGTTGTATTTTACATTTAATGTTGTTTACGAGGGAGAGTTAAAAAGTCCCTTTGTAACGGATCTATCCGCAAACCTTCAACTAATCTTCTTGGGGTAAATTTATTTCTTTTTAACTGTATGTTCTATTGAAAACTTTCTCCCGAAGAAGAAGACTTGATTTATGCAAATTAGTTGATATATTTAATCATGGACATATAGGTACGCGAAGTTAGTCAACGGATTGTCTCTGGATGTTCAATTATTAATAATTGGAGAATATATATAAGTTATAAGATTTAACTTAAGAATTTCGACCTCAGGTCGTACAAGTAAGAGATTTACCGTGAAGTCAAGCGTAGAAGTCCAGAGTGCTCCAAGAGTAACTGGAATAGATACTCAAATGTGTTAAGTATCCTTAAGCCTTGTGATTGCTCTTTTAATTAGTTGTGTAGTGCATTTCCCACCTTTAGTTGTTTGATTTAAGTGAGTGGAATTATAAATCTGAGTTTGAAACTGGTTATGGCTGATCTTTACTCGAACCCCCAAACACCAACAACCGCAGCCAGGTTGTTACACCATTACTTTTTGATTTTTCCTCATATAAAGATTAAACTTCCCTATATGAATCTAATATATCTACAGTATGTTTATATTCCTTTCAATTAATAAATACATACAATATATTAATTAGATAGCTGTTAAACGCGATGCAATAATAATTATAAGTTTTTATATTTATTTGTATTACTTGTTTTGTAAAATAAAAGTATTAAAAAAACGAATGTCTACTTTAAAAGAAACATATTTGAATGTAAAGATGATACGTTTTTAACAATTCCGGGGCTTGAACTTGTAAAAAGGTTATCTTCAACCGTATATTTTTTGTGGCAAAATCATACTTTTTTTGCTTAAATTTGAATTTTATTTTATTCCATAATAAATATAATCTTTTAATAACAGAGAATAATCTTTTAACAGTAATCTTTCAGGAATAAAGATTTGAACCGTTTGAGCACAGAGTTTTTGAAATGAAAGAAATTTTAAGATTATTTTACTGTGTTACAGAAGATAACATATAGTCATTTTATGTAGTAGCATAGTATAGAATTTATTACAATCATATAACTATTTTTTCGTAAGAAAATGAAAATTTGAATAAAACACATATAACATAACCATATTATAGATGGATATAATTTTTTTTTTTTTTGTATTCCTTACATCTGCAAATACAGTTTACCCCGCCTTCCTTTTTTCGATATTCGGGTTATAAGTAGAATATTAAATGTTTTTCTCATGCACTTTTTAGAGGTTTAGTGTGCTTGATTGCATTTTAGGATTACAGTTAAACGTAGGCTGTGAGTATCTTTAAAAAATATCACATTTTCATTCCATTTTGTTATAATAGTACAACATAAAAATGGGAATAACCTTAATAATATCTCAAAATTGAAGAAAAAAAATGGCGAATTTATTTCACTTATTGTCGACGTTTTGCTTCGAAGCAACGTGAAGGCTATCGACAACTGAAGTACTTTTAAATCATGACCATTTTATGAGAACAACACCCGAGTAGGTACCCATTCTCCAAACTTATTTACCACGCCAACGTGAGGACTTTGACTTTCGACATATTTAGTATACATTAACCCAGCTGTATGGCGTTCCTTTCGGGATACAGGGATTCGAACCCATAACGGAAACAATGCCGATCATGAATTCGGGATCATATCCACGCCCCCACAGCGATTTCTCTTGAAATGCAGATTTCAGTAACTTTTTTTGAAATGTTATTGGAGCCAGAGAAATGATGCCGCAATTTTTTTCTAAATCGTCTATTGAAATCCTCATATTTTATGAGCGTAAAAAACTCGTAGGATCCTCACGCGGATGTGATGCGGAAGTTCGGAGAGTGGGGTGTCTGCTGGGAGTCGTCTTCATAAATTGACTGTGATTTAAAATTATGAGGTTAGTCAACAAAGGACCTCACGTATCTTTAAACTCTGAGAGGTCAATAAACAATCAATCAAACAAGGGCTAAAAAATACTTGGCATGAATGTAACACATACAAATAATACTTGTGTATTAAAAACCATATAATTTCGATTAGTGTATTAGAATTAACGTTGGTGCTTTTGATAAGTTTGGGATTCTGAGACACAATCAAGCGACTGGTATGACATTTCAGCTCAACATTCTATTTCCCCAGTTTGAACACGCAGCTCATGTACAGATTTTCATAATTCACCTCTATATTATAGGTGAAATTTTTTAATAATCATTATGAATATAACTAGGCAAAAATGATTACAATGTAATTTTCAAGAGCACCGTACATACAAAAAAGAAAAATAATAATGTTTATTATGGGGGAAAAGTATAATTTACTCAACTTTTTCGTACAATTTCTGATAAGGGAGATCAAATTTATTGCATTTAAAACGTTTTTAGATTTTTCAATGTTCTTACAGATGCATGTTTGAAAAAATAACTTAGGCTTTGTCTTTCAAATTATTTCTTCTCCAATTTATAATCTTAATATATACAAGTATAATTTATCTTTCAAAGGAAACGATAAGGTTACGACTTAAAAAATTATAGAACAAAAGTTAAAAATTCGAAATCAATTTAATGAAAGTTAGAGCTTCTGAATGAACATAATAACCTTTAGAAGATTCTCATTAAAAATCAATTATTACTTACAATAGCTTAGCATATATATATAATTCCTTTCTTGAGCTGCAATTTATGCAAAAAATAGAATTACTTGTGTTTGAAATATGCAATAAAAATTTAGTCTGGGCTTTATACTGTACTTTCGATAAAGAATCCAAATTTGTACGTCTTCCTTCAAAGGATGAATTGAATTTTGTAGTTCATGCACATAATAAAAATTTTAATTAGGTATGTTTGAAGAGTTTTAACAAGCTCAATTATACTTAAGAGAAATGGTACTTTTTTAGTGGAAAATATATTTCCCGGAATGAAAATTTTAAGCAATATTAAATTATTTTCTATGCACAGAGGGGAAAAAACATCAAAAATTTTTTAAATCTTTATTTGATTTTTTCTTCTTATTCGGCTCTCAAATATATGTCTGAAAATGTTAACTTACGAATGTACTTTTAATACGAATAAAAAGAAATTTTAATACATACACATATATATATATATATATATATATATAGTAGCACATATTTCAAAAACTGTGTAAGTGTGTGTGTAATTTTGTAATGTGATTTTATATAAAATAGTAAATATGTTTATTCCTTTTTATTTATAAAATTTCAATTATGACTTGCCAATAGATTATATGTCTGAATACATTGATAGAAATATTTAATCAGTGGCGTAACGAAAAATATAAGGGCCTCCCTGCAAACTCAGGTTGAGGCCGCGGTGGCCAAGTGGTCTAGGCATCGGATCATGTCTAGCGTGTCATGAGTTCGATCCCAGTACCACTAAAAATCCGCCGTGTAGGGGAGCGATGCACGTTAAATCTGTCGAGAGCTCAAACGTCCTCTCGTTGGTGTGGTGTGGTAGTTAGGAGAGGGGTGCCAGCTCAGGTGCCGTACGCGTCACTTGACCATGGTTCAAAATTACGCGGACCGTCGCCAAAAGCCCTCGTGTTGCTAATCAGTGCGACGTTAATATTCACTCACTCACAAACTCAGGTTTTGGGCCCCGAGCTCATATACGTACTTAGGGTCAGTCAAGCTTTGCACCCCCCCCGCATTGCGGGGTTTGCGGGTGTGTATGTTACGCCACTGTATTTAATAATATCTTTTAAAATGTGTCTTATCCAAGCAAAAATTTTATTGAGTAAATATATATGTTCCAATATATCATTTATATAACAATGTTGTTAATTTAAATGATGATTACAGCATTATTTATTTCGTTAATTTTACCCATGCTTCTATTCATACTGCATTCTTAATGCTCGTGATATTGGTATTTATTTGTTATTCATCTGAACTATGTTTACAGTTATTGTTATATGAAACTTCTACAAATAAAACAACACAAAGTAGTTTTCAAATGGTTCTCAGACAAATAGATTTTTGCAAAGAGAACTTGGTAAAGAAGAGAGTAGAAGAAGCTTGCTTCTGGAATCTGTTGTACTCGCGATGCATCAAATTTTCCATAAAATGAATATGTTACAAACAAATCACTTTAATTTTAGCAATGCGCCTATGTCTCTTTTCCAAAGTTTTCGTTTGTGCAAACAAGCAAAGAACTGAAGCAACCTGCATTCTCTAATCAGTATAAATTAGAGGTGGGCGTTATTTCATGTAATGAGAAAAATAATAGTATTGCATATTTAAAATATATTCCATCAGTAATATATACTACACAATACTGAAATTTCATTTTTTATAATGACTTACTTATCTTGCCATTTTTCTAAGGCCGTAATTTTTAAGTAATTTAAATCCTCAACTTTTTCGTATTAAAGTTTTTGAGCCTGATTTCGTAACGAGGCTGTCACCGTTTCATGTCGCAATTGCTACTCCACGTAATGCTATATAATTCAAAATTAATAAGATTATGAAACATATTTAAATAGTAGTGGGATACTTGAATATATTTAAACAAATGCCAGACATTTGGCCACTAGGTTATTAGTCTGAATCTGGCTTCCCATTACTTGCGAATAATAAAGGTAAAAGAAAATAATGCAGTGCATTCGTCAATGTGGCCCTTGTCCATAGACTCTATTCTATTCTCTACGATCTCTCTCATAGACAAGCCTTTAGTCGCGAATTCTAAGCAGATGAGCAATCAAACAATCGTGCCGAATCAAATGACGAAATAACGTCTCGGCTACAGGACGGTGAAAATCTGGAATGACTGAACTAGTGAGACACTCTCTGGCCTTTCCCTTAGCTTCATTTGATAGGTAATAGGCAAACCTCCTCTTAAATTCTAATTTAATGAGAAGTTTTGCAGAATTAAAATTCGTATGGTTTTTAGTGGTTTGTAGAATAGTCATTCCTTTCTTTGCCAAGAAATGGGCTCTTTCATTTTCTTCGATGCCACAGTGAGCAGGAATTCACTGGAAGACAAATGAGACCGCCAGAGTGTTGAAAATCTTTCTACATTCATAAATTCGTTTGAAAGTACAAACGTTATTGTTGGAGATAGTCTGCATCAGACAAAATTGATTGATTGATTCAAAGCAATAAATATACCTTCAACTACAAGAATATATATTCCCAAAGTTCTAGGATATTGAGACTTATTACCAGATTTGAATTAATACAATGGAACCTATTACCAGATTTGAATTAATACAATGGAACCTATTACCAGATTTGAATTAATACAATGGAACCTATTACCAGATTTGAATTAATACAATGGAACCTATTACCAGATTTGAATTAATACAATGGAACCTATTACCAGATTTGAATTAATACAATAGAACCTATTACCAGATTTGAATTAATACAATGGAACCTATTACCAGATTTGAATTAATACAATGGAACCTATTACCAGATTTGAATTAATACAATCGAACCTATTACCAGATTTGAATTAATACAATGGAACCTATTACCAGATTTGAATTAATACAATGGAACCTATTACCAGATTTGAATTAATACAATGGAACCTATTACCAGATTTGAATTAATACAATCGAACCTATTACCAGTTTGGAAATAATACAGTGGAACCTATTACCAGACTGGAACAATGTAATGATGGTTGGGTATCCCCAACCATGAGTCTACGAGAGTTAGAAGAAACACTAGCCATAATCAAAACAACACAATTTATTTATAAGTTTTAACAACCTAACAAACTTGAACAACCACGATTAGGAATTGCACCGTAAACTAACTAAGAGAGCAATAGTGAAGCAGACAAGATAATTGGAGATATAATAATAAATCGGATTATTTACACTTAGCCTTCCAGGCAATACACCTTCTTATATTTGAAGATAATTTCTAAAGTAATCTAATACAAAACGACCGAATCCAATTTAACAACTATTGACCAAATCGCCAATCTTAATATTAATCAAATAATCTACGACGTGCTCTCGCCTAGCTTTGCGTTATCTCACGTTATTACGTTAATCCTCACTGCTATCCTCTAGCTTCTAACCTCTCTCTCTTTTTCGAATCCGAAAGCTAATACTTAAATACACGACATAATTTACATTATGTCGTATTTATTACATAATTTACATTACGACATTTTTGTTAAGTTATGCACTTTACCTCAAGTTTAGATTTAGTTTTGTTAGCATACTGTGGGGTTGTGAAATCAATTAGATAAAAAAATAGTTCTTGTTCTTAATTCGACCTAAGTGAATCTTAAGAACAGTGGGAATACAAGGGGTGATCAAATGAAAAGGTACGAAACGACATAAAAAGGAAACAGTTAAATATTTGCATATTCCGCCAAGGGAGAATGTAGCGAGACATCTCGGGATGCCATTGGAGACTCTGACTGGGATCGGATCATGCGCAGGTGCCCGCATGCGCAGGAGAGAGCAAAGGCTCTTATAAAAAGCGGCGTCCAAATGATGCGAGCACAGAATTACTCGAGCACAGAAAAAGCGTTAACTCCGATGTGTACTGTGAGACACTCCGACGCCTACGCAGGTCCATCAAGAACAAAAGACCGGGGCTGCTCACGGAGGGTGTGGTTCTGCTCCATGATAACGCGCGTCCACACGTCTTCAGAGTCACACAAATGGAACTGGACAAGTTCCAAGTTCCTACAGTCCGGACATGTCACCCTACGATTTCCATGTGTTTGGTCCACTGAAGAAACACCTGAAAGGAAAGTGCTTCAACTCGGACGACGTACTCAAGGACACTGTGAAGGACTGGGTCTCGTCACAGCCACAAGAATTCTGGGAACAAGGAATCCTGCGGCTTGTTCATCAGTGGGTTCGTTGTGCTCAGGCCTTTGGTGTATATTTTGAATAAAGTCTATATTTGTACCCACCGTGTCGTTTCGTACCTTTTCATTTGAGCACCCCTTGTACAATAATTATATTCAAACTAAGATCAAACCTCACACTCAATATTTGTAAAGAGTTAAGTAACATTTTTTTAAAGCCTGAGGGACATATTAAATTATTGATGATTGGAAAAAGACAAAAAAAATATATATATACATTTAATCTAATAAGAAACAAATAATTTTAAAAAAAATAATTACATATTTAAAATATGCGCATTGTTTTAGCAAACTTTAGTTACCATGTACCTACACATAAAACTAAAAATTCTTTAATATCAATCAAGACAAAATATTTAGTTGGAAAAATTTAACCGTACATTCTACATTTATACAATCGTACATTGAATCAAATTAATAATATAAAAGGTGCTAGGGCATATATCGGGTGTATAAAGAGTCATAAAGTAGTAACTTAGCAAAGATTTCGCTGATGGAAGAGAGAAAAAGAAGTCAGTAGGCAGCATTCATTACACTCTGTTGATGCATAAAAAATTGTAACTGATACCAAAACAGAATTGAAAAAAATTATTTTACAACATTCGAATTTATATAATCGACAGCATTTAATGATCCTCCTGGCTGTTTGTTTAAGAGATTCCAGTGTGTTTGGCGGTCTAAATTTTACACGGTAAGCAATAGTTGGAGTGATGGCTTTTTCTCAATAACCCCTAATAACAGAACTTCAAAAATTAAAACTTATCAAAGAATGGGTGATTCAAAATGCATCTTTCTTCCAGAATAATTTGGATAGCCCTCACGTTGCTTTAGAATCTGATGTTAATAAACACTCACTCACTCAAATTAATTTAAAAATCAGAATTTCATAGAATTTCAGATTTGACACGAAAAAAAAATGCGAGACATTTGAAGCGTGGTCACATTTATTGAATTTCTTTCTGAGTGTGTAGTTGACTTTTAACATTAAATTTCCTTTAAACTGTATAGCTGTTTTATTTTTCATACTCTTATCGAGTATAGTTTGCAGTGATCTTCATTTACGAGTAGGGATCTTCAACTACGAACCGAAATTAATATGCTACAGAATCAGAGATTAATTATTTATTTTTATCTCATATGAGTAAAGTAATTAACAATTCCAGTGTCGGTGGCTCTATCGTTAACGAAACAGTCACGAAGTTATAAATTCGAGCGATCATAAAACGAAGGTGTCCATTTATTACATGCAATGTCCATAAAATCTTGAAATATTCAATAAGTGCACGTATTTTCATGAAAATATTAAGTGGTTTTAAATTTATATATTAAATATTGGAACTTAAATATATGTCCTAGAAAATAGGTTATGAATGCGGCAAAAAAGAATAATTTATTTCTCTAAGGAGTACAGTAACTAACAGACAAATACTAATTTTAAAAATATCATAACAAATATATATTTTTTTTATAAAATAACAATTTTAAGAACTAAATTATTAATTTAGCTTCTAAACTTATACCCGATTGTGACAGAAGTTGAGGTGATCCCAAAAGTATTCTTGTAGATGGTGTTTCCTATAAGTATTGGGGATAAGGCATGTGTGTGTATATGGTGTCTGTATTCGAGAAACGAAAAATTGCTCACACTGGAATACGTGGATGTTAAAGAAAAACTACGGAGAAAGTCCATGTCATCCCTATCACAGAAAGGTTGCCAAAACTAGCCTCAATCTAACTGATCAACCAAGTGCACAACAAATCACAGCAAATATTGAAATAACAAACAGCTGCGTGCAATTTGATATGTCGTTGAAGTTCACCTTATTATAGTAGGTAATAATGCGTAGTACGATCGAAAATTCGTGGACTGCGGCCATTACTGAAAACGAAAGCAAGTACCTAAAGTCAAACTACTTGAAACTGATTCTTCCATTCTTCCCCTACCTGGCCAGGTTGGTTTAGTCCATGTCATGTGACCAAACCGCACGCACAGCTGCTATCTTCCGAAATTAGTTAGCTCTGCCTCACGATGTATGAAAGATGGCTTGTCTTGAAAAGCATTGGACATTAAATTCTGTCAAGGCGTAGGTAAAACACCAATAGAGATTTTGGAAATGCTAAGTAAGGTGTATGGTGAATCTACCATGGAGAGATCTAAGGTTTAGGAATGGCATTGGCGTCTTAAAGAGGGTCGATAATCCCATCAAAGACAGTGAACGCGTTGGACGACCTTCGACTTCACGGAACGCGGGAAATGTTGCATTGGTCTCTGAATGTGTTCGAAAAGATCGTCTCCAAGCACTTGTACAAATAGCTGAGGGTGCACACTTTTCGAAGACGTCGTATGAGGGAATCCATTCATCGTAAACGGCCTCAGTTCTGGCAGAGTAACGACTGGTATCTTTTGAACTGAAAACGCACCAGCACATCGATCCCATCTGGTCCCTCGACAAAACTCGCAAATGTGCTTCCACCAGATTTAGCCTCGTGTGACTTTCATTTGTTCCCATCAAAGAAAAAACATTTACAAGGACGCCGTTTTGTGTCATCAGATGAAGAGAAAGCAGCATCGCAGGAGGCTGTATATGAGGCTGGGAAAAATGGCTTCCAGCTGTGCTTCCAGAAGTTATACGAACGCTGGCAGAAGTGTATCGTCTCCCAACGGGACTACTTTGAAGGTAGATGTGCTTCAGTGCTGTGAACCATTCAGGGTAAGGTTTTCTACACCTTGTCCCTGAGTTTTGGATCATACTACATAATTAATAAAAATAAATTAATTAAATAAATAGTATGCCTTCTTCCTTTGAATTTTAGAGGATCAACCCCCCTGCCATATCGCAAACTGTCTAATCAAAGCCCTTAACCAAGAAATGATCTGTCAGTGGTTAGTCAATTTTCAATGAAATAGGCCAATACACGGCAGAAATTACTGGCCAATTCACTTATTGAGACTTCCAGTTTTGACAGTAAGAAGTATAAATTTAGGTATTGAAAGGTAGTAGGCAGAATGAAACACATGCTACTTTTTCTCTTGAACTTGCGTTACCCATACTTAGAAGTTCTCGCAAGGCAACTGGGTGGCGTCGGTAGCCCTCATTCCTCTATCTGGAACTGAGAGTTGTCATTGTGTTAGGTGATGGCGTGGCTTCAGGAAGAAAAGCCCATGGGAGAAGGTTGGTAGAGAAAAACCTTGGCTTCATGAATAAAGCGTTTTGATTGGATGTTGGGGCCGAGCTATTGGTGTTGTGAATATAGCTATCTACGCAGCTAAGTCATTTTAAGTTGTGTACTGACAGAAAAAAATGGTACTTTTTTATTAATAGAATCCGA
Organism: Trichonephila clavata; assembly: GCA_019973975.1. Taxonomy (NCBI): domain Eukaryota; kingdom Metazoa; phylum Arthropoda; class Arachnida; order Araneae; family Nephilidae; genus Trichonephila; species Trichonephila clavata. Next base: position 31,533 of record BMAO01009090.1, on the reverse strand, counting down.
TTGGAATTCTGTGTCAAATCATCAAATGTCGAAATAGATATTATAAGACATCATTACAAATACATAAATCTAATGAATATGGATTCAGTTTATTTAGTACGAAAGCTTCATGTTTTACGCCAAAGAATGCCCTTCAGAAAAGTATCAGAGGACCTTTTCGTCTCATTATTGATTAGCAGGAGTATTCCTATAGAAAATGACTAATGGGATCGCTTGGTTTTCTTTAATATTAATTATGATCATATTAATAGGAATACTTCGTTCTCTTGCATCGATTGGACTGTAATGTGATAAAACGTTTTTTTCTCCTGTATATATTATATTTCTCGCATACGAATTCTTTCAACTCCAGTGAAGTAAAATGTGTATCATTTAATTTTAACAACGCTCAAGACAGCTAAATTGTTATCACTGCGAGCTCCTGTCCAGTTTTATACAGCAATAAAAACATGTTGAACTTTCTGCTTCATTTTAATAGACAAAGTACTTACTTAACTCGGTTTGAGAAAAAAGTACAAACCTAAAAAATTAATTCAAAATCTCAGTTACTATATTCATTGAATTTTCAGCCAAATTTGGCGATAATTTTAAGTGAGTGTTTATCGACGTCGCACTGTAAAGCAACTCAATGGCTATTGACGACAGACCTCTTAATTTTGGACGACACCTGAGTCGGTATCTCAATCTCCTAACTTCCACACCACGCCAACGAAAGGAAAATTAATCATCAACAAATTTAAAGGGAGTTAATCTACATGGCAGATTTTCATTGTCATCTGGACTCGAGGCTGCAACTTGAAAATGTTGTTTACTGGTTCGTGACCATGAAAAGTTCGTGGTCACACTTTAATTAAATACCTTTATATTGTTTCATATTTCATCAGTGTATCACAATTAAATAAATTAACTGATAAATTACTAAAAAAATTTAGTTTCGCCAATCTAAGAAACTATTTTTTTTTATTCTCGGTAGAAAAAAACTTTTGATCCTTTAATGAGTTCTCGAGTACAAAAAAGATAGCTTCTTTGACATTTTGAATGTATCTATTTAAAACAATGTATTGAGTATAAATCCGATATAAAAAGCATTCTTTTTTAATGCGTTACCTTTTATTTAATTTTATTTAAATAGTAAAGGTTTTTTTTATACATGCTTAACACCACTTGGATTTTAAAACAATTGAATTCTCTAAGTAGGAATTTAAATATTCATTTTCTAATACATTCATATGTCTGTGAATACATTAGAAAACTGATTACTATTCATATAAGCGCGAATGTTTTAATGTTATTCACGTAATTGTTTGTTTGCTGCATTTCCTAAATTTATTCCGTAGAAAGATATATTTCAAAGGATTTTATAAATAGTGCAACTTAAGAGAAATGTAGAAAAATGCATTAAGGTATTCGACTACCTAAAATTGTGAATTTTGCCAAATATTAACAACTTTTTTATGATTTTATTTTATAGGTCATCTTATAAGCTTTGTAAAAATACCAACTTTATTATTTTCCGTTCACTAGAACAAAAACTACAAGTGTTTTAGTAAAAGCAGATGCCACTACTTTTAGCAAGATATGTCATACTTTAAAATACGTTTTACTCGAAATGTGTTTTTTCAAAAATGATCAAACGGGGACAGCGATTGCTCAAAAAGTTTTGAACAAAATTAACTGAAATTTTTTGTGTAGGTTCTGTATAATAGTAGAAGTGTTTTAACCTTCAGATTTATCAATCACTGTTTTATTACAAAATTTGCAATCCCTTATGTGAATATAATTAGTGTTATTTTAATCAATTTCATATAATAACTAAGATAAAGGCTCTAGTTTTTGTAAAAATTAAAATATCTCTTATCCTGACAGTCATTTTAAAAATGAATTATATAGCAACGCATTAGAATTGAAAATTTGCTCATAAACTTTTGGTACAGAAATGGACCGCGTTTATGTTATTTTTTGTAACTTTTTAACCATTTTTTCCCATTTTAGTAATAATAATTTCTTTTTCTTCTTCTTAATTTTAGCATATTTTTTTTCTTAAAATGTACTAAAGAAATCTAAAAACCCCAAAAAATCTCCATATCTCTATTTTTTTAAAAAAAAGTTGTCGCAAGTATTCGGATACCTTATTGAGCTAAAAATAATATATTCCATATGAAAGTTCACATATTTCTTTCATTTTGAACATTTACACGATTGAGTCCCTCATGTACACGGTATAGGATTAAAATATATCTGGTCATTTTGTGCTTTAAAATGTTTATATTCAAACATACACAGCAATCTTAAACTAATTTCTTTCGAAGCAGTTCCTCTCTTTTTTTTTTCCTCACACATTATTCTCAACAACTCTACTGCTGTTGGAAACAGCACTATAGAAAGCTTCTTTTGGGATGGCACGCAGCTATACCAGGGCATTTCGCATATTTTTTTCCTTTTTTCCAAATCTGGTTTCTTTCAGGGACACTTTAATTTGTTACAGTATCATTGTTCTTGTATTTTGTCAGAAACGAAAATCAAGTGATCGCATCGGCGGTCTGGTGGCAATTGACATCTTCTGCAAAAAGAGGATAAGTCGCAGGAGTTTTTGTGTCGTCTGTATTACATGCACTAAATCCCCCCCCCCCCCAGTCGGATATTTTTGAAGAAGCTGTATATTTTTATTTATCTTACCATGGAGTTATGTATCAATGATTTCGAGAAAAAATTTGATACAAATTGGGACACGAGAAACATATATTGTAGTTTTATACTTAAATGTTTCTCATGTGTAGAAAACCTTTAATTATGGGCAAATATTAGAAAATAACTAAAAAAAATTGTGCGGATAAATCTTTTTAATTTTATATGTTTTTATAATAATTTAACTTATTAAAAGTTTAAAAGGAAATACTCTCTAAACGTGCAATACATAATTAGTTTCAGTAATTTAATATTAAATATCAATTATTTAGCTTGTTTATGTTCTTTATTTAATTTAATTAATATCTTGAGCTACTTATTTTTTTCATCGTTGAGCACATCGTACAAGATATAATCCCTTGAATAGATAGTTTAGTTTAAAAAGAATTGATTAATTTTCATTTGTTAAAATATATATATAAAACTTGCGAAAATGTAAAAATTATTAATTTCCTCTTAAAAATTAATTGCTTTACAGTCAAACACTTAAAAGCTAATTTCCTAATTTTTCCTTTTATAAACCGTAGGGTAGAATAGGGATAAAAATAATTCAGGAGAATAATTCATTTCCAAAAGAAAGATTTTTGGATCTAATATTTTACACTAAACAGATGCTCCAACACATAAAATTAAAAAAAAAAGTAAAATTTAACTAGAATATCGGTATAACTTTACCTAAAATTTTGTAGGTAACACAGCTTGCTTGCCTTGTAATTTTTAACATTTTATACCAGATGCCTCACTAGCGCCCTCTTTGTTATCTTTTGAGAATCAACATATTATGCAGCAATAACTTCAGATCTAACCAGGGAAAAGAAGTTTTATATCTTAGAGGCAATTTCTACTTTTTAAGAAATTTCACAAAGTTTATTTTTTAATCTTGTTTTAATACATACTATAAGAGAAAATATTTTATTTTTGAAGCATTTTGATTTTGAAGATTGTGCTTATGTGCCTGTCGTTTTGAAAACGAGGCGTATCCGGAAACTAAGTACCATTTTAGAAAAACTCGCATAAAAAGTATTTTTTCAAAACAAAATTTAGTTTGAGCATGTCATGAGTGAAAAAGCATGCCTGAAATTATTTTTCTATATAGTTACCAACATTGTGCAGGAATTTTTCATATTTTTGAAATCAATTTGTCTGTTCCCTCTTGAAAGAAAGGTGTTACCATTGAACAGTTTTTGAAATTTGTAGAATTTTGTTACAAAGCTGTCTTATTGTGAACCATCTGTTTGCACGAATTTTCTCACTCACTAGGTCAACCAAACCATCATTAACAGAAGGCCGCCCACCCCTTGCTACGTCATGAACATGGATGGACCCATCATAGAATTGTCGAACTTATACTTTTTCACCATTTCATCACTTATTACGTTTCTACTATAAATCTCTACAAGTTGACGATGAATTTCAAGTGGTTTAACATTCCTTGCGTTCAAAAAATGGATTACAGAACACACTTCATAGTCGGCTGGATTGGAAACCGTCTTAAACATTTTGAATGCTCCCTAACACGTGCAAAAACAACACTATTTGGCGGAAATGACGTCAATGGACTGACAATCAGCCAGTGACACGTGAACGAAAGTGTTGAGCTGCAAAACTACCACCGCGGTTGCTGTAGAACGAAACGGTTCTTTGTTTCCGAACACGCCTCTTACTTTACAATGCAAAGAGAGATGTGAAAATGTTGACGACGAAGCAGTGCGTGATTGGTTAAACAAAGGTGTTAATGTGACCAGGCATGAAAAAAGAATGCTGTTACTTACTGCAGCGGTTCTCAAATTGTGATTATCACGACCCCTAGGTGGAGGAAGGGCTAGATAACTCTACGAGGGGCTGCGAGCGTATTGAAAAATTGAAAATAAAAGATCATTTTAAAAAATTATTAAATTACTGAAAGAAAACTAAATACGTTCTGACATAATGAGAAATAAATACACATTTACACTGATGCAATAAACTTATGAAATATCAGTACTGCACAATATATTTTATAATTAATTTAGCAATACTAAGTTAAGAACAAGTTTAATAATTACCTTTGACCCCATGGGCTTGTCATACATAAAAATATATGCAGAAATTAACACCTATCTTGATAATTTGTACAGTTTATAATTGATCTCTTAACTGCCGATTAAAAGATACGTGATTCCCTCCCCAATGTCACTGTTTTCCGCGTATGGGATGTATTGAGGAGGGGGGGGGGAGGAAAGGAATAAATAAGCAAATCCTTCGCAAACACTGTCTAGGTCTTTTTATTGCACTCCAAGGTCTTCGAATTAACTTTATGAACATCAGTGCACAGAAAAGATCGTACTTTGGAAAGACGTATAAACACGTCCGATGCTTTGGCTGAGCGAGACGTTTATATACGCCGGTGGCACTTATGCGGTTATAATCGTATTGTAGCTTTAGCGTCAAAGTATAGTATTAATAAATTCAATACATTGTTATTGTATGGAGGAAGGCGCAATGAAAATTATGATTGAATATTGGGTCGCAAATATTGAAAGTTTGAGAAGCACTGCATGACTTGTGAAAATGAACCACAATGTACTGACAATAAGCGAATTAATTCAAAGCGTAGTGTAAATCGCAGTTATGCGGAAACACACGTCAAAGTTCTTCTTGATTACTTAGAATACCAAAAAGACAATAAATATACTTGGGAAAATAAATCTCTAGAAATCAACGAAGCACCATTCGATGAAAGGCTACAGAAAAGACGAAGCAAACAATTTGTTTTATTTTAAGGTATTATTCTACTGCATTATTTATTTAGTTCCACATTCTATTCACGAAAACAAAGCAAAAAGTATCATAGACACTCACGGACATATGACACTGAGCAAATACGTTCTTTTTCTACATTCTGTAAATCTCAGCTTTTACACATTTTCCTACCAGAAGCGGCTCGTATGTTTGATGATCGTATGATTTCCGGTATTTAATGCACTGATTAGTCAGGATCAGCGGCTGATGTAATATTGCATCATCTCATTTTGAAATGTGCCAACGGGGTTAAAATGGTATTTCTCGGTAGGCGCAATGTAAACAAAAGATGTTAAACTAAAAGAATGAATTATCCCACGATGTCTTGGAGTGTTTAAGTCCATAAACTGAAGAATATCTCTCGAAAGAAAATTTAAATGGAGAATTATATATGTAATTTATAAATGCTGATGAAACATAAAACACATATTTCGAAAAATTATTTAAAAGAGTTTTAACGAATTTTCCGCCAAACATGGCGATATTCCTTGGTATTTATAACACATATGATTTTCTTTTGCGTAGGCTTGTGATTCACGTAAAGTATTCATAAAATATCATTCTTATTTAAAGAAATCTGGACAATGGCAACCTAATGGTGTCGCGCTCATAGATGGCGCTGTTCGAATACTTGTAGGCTCACAATTCCACAAAATTTTGTAATGTATTTTGTGCACAGATTTCCAATCCCACAAAAATCATCATCCGTAGTATTGGGGCATGTTGCTTGTTAAATCCCCCCTTTTAACTAAAACCGACGTATATATCCGTCTTACTCAATTAGTGGATTAAGTGACACGGACGTATCTATACGTCTTTCCGAAATGCGATTATTTTCTTTGCTCTGCTAGTAAAACTATTTCGAAAGGATTAGAATGCAAAAAAATGACCTTGATAACGATTGCGAAGGATTTACTTCTTCCAGAGAAAAATGTGTGTCATTTTCCTCGCCATACACCGCACACGCCTAATGTGAAAAACAATGACACTGAAGAGCGAATCAAGTAACTTTTAATCAGCGAATGGGGTTAATCAGATGTTGAAGTGCTCATGTGGCGTAAGATGAACGAGGTACAGTTTTCGATTGGAAGTCTTTGGTGGTTTAAAATTATGTTACTCGTCATCATCAGTTCTTTGCAATGCTTTAAACTGATGTTAATTCAAAATCAACTATCCTGTTTTGTGATAGAAATGAACTTGGTACCCACGAAAGTGCTGCTATTACACTGTACATCTCTATCGCTGTCCGGTCAGTAACCAAATTCAATTTCAAGTTAAGATCAATCTATAACAGGGGTCAACAATCTATGGTTCGCGTGCCACAAGTGGCAGGCGGTACGATTCTCACTACTCTGCTCAATAAATTAGTCGATTCTTAAGTGAATGGAGGTTGATAAATTTGTAACGGACCTTATTTGATAATCTTCTTCAGAACATTGGACATTTATGGAATTACGAAAAAGATCTGAAAGATAACCCTAAAGATAAATTTGCTGCTATTTTGAAAATTATTCAATGCTATTGCTGGGGAGATTTAATTGTTTGAAGAGAGAAAATTGAATGTACTCTGCTTTCCACTTTTGGTTCTACATATCTAAGTAAAAAATCTTTGCTCATGAAAAATATTTCACACATTACACCCCTGATTTAGCGATATCAAAGTAGAGCGGTGCAACTACTTGGTTCGCTTTAAAATTTTATTTATCTTTTTATTTAACTATAATGAAGCGAAATACTTATATTTTATGCTGTCTATTTCTTATTTTAATAAATACGTGTAAAAATACATATCATATGTGTACAAATTAGTTATTTTTATATTTGTTGAAGAAATAGTTATATTTTATGCTGTTTACTTTTATGTTAAGAAATATCATTAAATGATGCAAAATTAATATATAATAAAGGTGTCAATATCTATATTATTGACCTCAATTCTTTAACTCTGCATGCATTATCGATGGAATCGAATTGTTTAAAAAATGTCCTGTGTAGCACGCTGAATCCTATTGGTACGCCACAACTAAAAGGTTATCAACCTCTGATCTATAAGAACATTCCATCTACTTTAATGCAGACAATACAAGGGCAATAGTTATTAGATAGTTTACATTCTTTACAGTTGGAACCAGATTAAATATTGCATACATTACGAGCAAATATGGATAGGAACTACAATAAAATAAAAAGAAAATGAATGAATGAACAGAACCTTCATAAATTTAAAACAAAATGACAGCAGAAACATTTGCTTAAATTTAAGTAATAATTATGTTTATCAGTTATGCAAAATGTTAACAAAATGTGCAACAGTTATTTAGTTTTTAACTTTTTTGTTTTTACTTTTAATTTTCCAGAATATATTCTACTAAGAGAGAAATATTTTTATATATGTTTTTTATAAAGAAAAAGATTCGTATATCTTAAATAGTTTATTATTATATTATAATTAGCTTCACAAAGTTATGTTCAAACTCAGCAATTATCGATACAGTTATGTCTACGTTTTTTTTTAAAACCATAACGCGCGCGGTATTCATGAAAAGAAACAGTTATTACAGATACCAAAAACTGAATTTGTTATTGTGATTGAATAATGATTTGTAATGAAAATTCCAAGTTCAACTAATAAAAATCGATTTATGCGTGAAGAAGTGCAACATATTTAACTTGAGGGTACACTTTCCCCCCTTCAAAACATGACACCTATTTATCTTTCGGTAATATTATACATATTCAAGAAAACGTATCCTACTTCCTAGTTTTTATTTATTGATGAAAATATAGCAGAACTCGCCAAACTAAATAATTTTTGTATGTAGTTATATATTTTTCTTTAAAAAAAAATTGTTTTGATGTATTTAGTGTCCATTTTTTAAACATGTGAGTATGGAATTTAGGGTAAAAGGTATTCAAGTTTACTTTGGCGAATTTCTGACTGATTTTAATGTGTGAGGAAACAAATTACGCATAACATTATCCTCAGACTAGACATTGCAATTAGGTTTTGATGTCTTTCGTGCTGTTTGAAGTTATTAGATGTTTTTTCTCTTTTTTGAACAGGATATTTCGGCTGAGTTGGAGAACAAAGGGGCGTATTACCATGTTATTCACCTGTTAATCATTGCGCTTTGTACTTATATAAAGCAAATAAAAAGTACTTGTTTTATAGCTATATGTTCGGCTATTGGACCATCGGGTGATACACGCGCTGTAGTATTGGATAATTAGTGTTACGGGGTTTTAAAACCAAACACTGTCAATAGAATTTTCCACTGTAAACATTTGCATATCAAGAGGACGATTATAATATCGATTTTGCGTCAGTGTAACTAGGAAAATGGTGCTAACTATATTTGTGTGATAGATACGTTCATTCATAGGATTGAATTAAAGTCTCTACATCAGCGGTTCTTAAACTTCCGACCCCCGAACTAAAAAGTAAGAAAATAATTCTTAAAATAAGAATAAAATGATTAACGAGAAAATGAATGTCATTGGGGTAAAAGCGTGGGGTGTTCTATAAATGTATCAATTGTTATAATATCTATAACTTCTATTCAAAGTTAGGGTAAAAATGTAGTAAAAAGCACCCTACGCTTTTACCCCAATGATATTAATTTTCTCGTTAATCATTTTATTCTTATTTTAAGAATTATTTTCTTACTTTTTAGTTCGATTCAGTATAAAAGTGTGTTTTTTAGTTTTTTTAAAACTATAATTTTTTATGTATCAGCCTGACATCGTGGACCCCTGATTACCAACTCATGGCTGAGTGATTTTAAAGGTTCCTCAATAAATGATCCTGTTGATAACTCTGTTACACATTTAGACTTTTTTAACACTTTTTTCCCTTTTAGAAAATAGTCAACTATTTTTTGAAAATGTCACGTAGTAGTAACGTCTCTCTATGTAGTTGCAAACAATAAAAAAAAACTGAATTAATATTCTTGATAGAAATACATGTTCTAGTACGGACGAACTAATGGCATGCGTGTCATTGATGGCACGTGACACAATATTGTCAGCACGCCACCGATCAAAATGGTTTGCATTTTAATCCAAAATAACAAAGTTCAATATGAAGTATTGCGATCAAACGCGAGTGATCGGTCACTGTTTTTATCGAGACTTTCTCAGTTCAAAGAATTATCGGAAACGCTTAAGCTGTTTTATGTTGTGATTTCATTCAATAAACTGGAACTGTCCCAATTCGATAGGTTGGAAATTGAAAAATTTGAAATGCAACTGATTGATTTCCAATTTAGTTTAATATAGATTCAAAAGTTTGTCGAAACTAGGAGAAAACTGGAATTCATTGAAACAGAAAGATTAGATTAAGACGCAATATAATTAAAAATGTTAATAATGAAATTTTGGAAACATGTAATTCGATTCCAGATACATTTAACTATTTGAAGAAGCTGGATCATATATGCTATTTTAACCATATCTTCATCTGCCTACGCATGCGAGTCATTATTTTTAGAGATGAATATATATAGCATTAGATTCGCTTAGAAATCGTTTGGCAGATGACTCCAATTCAGCATGCATTTTGATAAAAGAACATCTTACAATCCTAATATAAGTTATTTGTCATCTAATCTGCAACAGAAGAAATCACACGAATGTTATTTTAGTTTGAATTACACGTACAACTAAAACATTTACTTCTATAAAGTAAAAATGTATTTTTTCGAAATAAATAAAGAGTTTTGAGTTGTTAGTATTTAGTTATTTTATTTTCCTAATAATCACAAGTCAAAATTATTTGACGACACGTCTATACCTAATCAAACCTTTCTTTGGCAAGAAGATCCATAAAGGTTCGTCACCCCTGTTCTAGTAGAATTTTTTCATTGGGAACACTTTAGTGATTTAGTCTAGGATGACACGTCTTTCAAGTTTTCCACGAGGACTTCTAGAGCCTGTAATAGAAGGAAACGTTAGCATTAACTTAGAGACCTTCGCGAACTCCCTAGAAAAACGCTGATGATCCCCAGGGGGTTCGCGGACCACAGTTTAAGAATCGCTGCCCCACATAGTTGTTGTATTGAGTGCTTATAATTGTTTGTTTATTGAATAATTTTCGTTGTTTTTTTCAGTCTAGAACAATACATTAGGTACGTTGATTGTAGTCTAAACACCTCTTAATTTTAAATTAAAGTTTGAAGATGAGTTAGCACCCATGAGTTGACACTCCATTCTGTGTATCAATGTGAGGATTTAAGCTTAGACATATAATTAATTTGCATCTCTCTTACTATTCTACACATTTTTAACAAAATCGGGATTTTAAAACGCCACTTAACTGAAAGATAGTGTTCCACGAGCAAGATAAATCTTAAGATATATCGAGGCCCTGGGGCCATATGCAAAAATATGTGCCACCTGAGACTCAGTAAATAGCATACGTTGCACAATACTCTTACACCCGTACCAAATAAATGTGCGATTCACAAACCGATTCAATAGACAACTGCTTTTCAGCTAAATTTTGGTGTATGATGATACCTGATCCGGAAGAGCCTGAGCCTAGTTGACCCATGGCTTAAAACATCCTTACTACGAGCTTGTGGTCATGACAACATAGCTAAAAGCGGCCACTTGTGCTTATCGCATACCACGAGACAATTTTGACTCGTAATTTAAGTATACCAGCACCTACTATTTACGACAACGATATTAAATAGCATTACAGTTTGAAGCCACAATTTAATTTGGTATAAGCCAGTTAGTTAAACAGCAAAATAAAAGAGAATTTACCATTTTAAATTAATAAATCATTAAATATTTAATTTATTTTTTTCCTTTTTAAAATGATGATATATTTTGCAACTCGAATCAAGTTACGCTGCAATGGATTAAGTAAAACAATCGAACCAAACTGTGACATCACATTTACATTTTTTTTATCTTATACTCATTCTCATTGATTTCCCAACGTTGGAATATGAATACATTGCAAATTCAAGCTCTTTGACAAGGATCGAATTAAAAGTGATAATAGCACCACAAAATTCGTGAATTTGTAAGGCTTCTTTTATCATTCTTCTTTGGTGTATTCGCGGAACATTCACTCCCTCTTCAAAGAAGTTAACTGCATATTCCTCAATCGCTTTAAGTTATTGACTGTTCACAGCTTTGGTGGTACATAATCGCGCGGCGAGTGCACTCATATGGCTTCAAAACCTTCTGCGAAGTTCAATCGCCAAGAAACTGCTTTATTTACAGAAGCCACAGAAATGTTTCTTTGGCGAGGAATAATTTTACCTGTTTTCTCCGCTTAAAACGACAAACGCTGGCTTAAATGAGACGAGCACAATAGTTGTCTGAAAGATGTTCTGGCATTCTGGTGACTTATTCTCACACTTTTTACTGTAGATTTCACTGTTGTAGGCAGTTTTTATTTATGGCTTCTGAAGTCACGGGAGCTTGGTTAATAATGTAATAAAGATGCAATAAAGAAGACCATAGTAACTGAATTCAGGAGCAACATGGCAGGATATTATAAACATTCGACCTTAGCATACGTATGGGCATGGCATCATACAGTATATCCCCTGTTGCCAGTTGGCATATAGCTCAAAATTCTTCACGATATATCATCTTCTTCATCCGAGTTCTTCACGATACGCTATCATTGCTTATTTAGTCAAAAAGCAGGATTCGGTCGAGTCAGTCAGAACCTGGGTTTGTGAGAGTGTGTTTATATGTAAGGGGCAGTGGCGTACAAAAGGAGGGGAGGGGGCCCGAATTAGACCTAATTACGTTGTTAGACCTAAAAACATGAAATTTGACTGGCATGTTTCTTTTGTTAAGTAGACATCCAATTAGAAAGTATTGCGAAAATCGACTTTCAAGGAGAGCGGTGAGGGCGTTATAGAAAGAAAAAACAGTTCCGCTCTTGAGCTATTAGACTTACAGACTTAAAATTGGGTAAGCATGTTTTTTTTTGTCCACTTTAGAGATCCACTAAAGATAGGTTATTGTGGACATTGACTTTTGGAGATTATGGGGTCGTTAACAATAATTATACTTCCGTTTTAGAAATGTCAGTCCTATCCTTTTTTTAAGTCAAGAGGCTAAGGTTTTAAAAATGTTTTCCAATACATTCGAATGCTTATCCGTAGGACTTAAATATCAATAACGTAAAAAACAACAGTACTATTTAGTCATACTGCATCAGCGAAGCGAATGAGAAACGGAGTTTGTACTTGCTACATCTATTTGCTTATTTTTCTTTAAAAATTGCTTTGATTTTAAGTTTAAAAATACTTATAATTTTTTTAATATCTTCTTGGTGGGTTAGAGGTAACGTGCCCACCTCTTTAGCCTAGGGTTGCGAGTTCGGTCTCTGCTGGAGTTGATAGATTTTCTGGATGCAAAACTCGTAGGCACACATATTATATGATAATGTGGCATGTGTGTGTAAAAAAATACCTCTTGAATATCAATTTGGCTCTGGTATTCATGGCAATATTAAGTGTTTGATGGGAGCTTAAATTAAAAAAAATTAATTCAAGCGTCAACATTTGGCAGAGAGATCCGCCTCTAGATGGCGCCACCATTGAAATAGCTTTTACACCTGGAGGATTTTCCGTGTCTGCAAAAGGTTGTGTGCCAATATACAGCCCATTAAAAATATTATGAAATAAAAATAATTTTTTAAATAATATTTATTTTTCGTTCCTTTTTACACGTTTTATCATACCTTTATAAAAATATGGTTTTTTTTCGATTGTACTTTTTAGGAACACGATTCTTAAAATTTCTAACTTTGTTTTCTCTCATTTCTACCATTACATCCTTTCTCTACCGAGATTATAAACATTAGAAAGAACAAAATTTTGGTACACATAATTTAATTTCTATCTCTTCCAAGCCGATCTACCATTAAAAATTGAAAACACGAAAACAAAAGTCGACTGCGTGAACTATTATCCTCCAAAAATTACTTCTCTATATTATTATCTTTAATATCCTTAACAATAAATAAACACCCTTAACATCATTTCGGAATATATCATTTTCTCCCTCAAAGCCCTTCTTCCTTCAAAAACCTGCGAAAACCACTTTTACACTAATTACTCTCCCCCAGCTTAAAATATTAAACACAACTCCTAGAAATATTCCAAGAGCAGCAACAAAAGAGGAAAGAACTCGCAATTTAAGAAGAGGACGCAAATTCGGTTAAAAGTTTTCAGAAAGGTAGGAATCCAACGATGCAGAATGCGGGGAGCTCTGCACAAAGGGGTGCAACGTGATCCTAATCGGCTTCCGATTTAGACACAAAGATAATTAATGAATACAGAACAATGTACGGTAATTAATGGTTTTGGAACAAAGCCGTCGTTTTCAGCAGGACGCTCCGTGGAGTAGTAAACAAATTCCGGTGATTTTCCATTAAATGATGTCTGAAAAGCGCCCCGGTTATGATGGAGTTATGGTATGGCGTAATAATAGGTGTAAGCTGTGCAGAGCGACTTATGAGTTGCAAGCTCTGGTGTGTTTTATTTGGTGGTGGTTAAGTGCGATGAAAAAAAGGCTTTTGTTAGTTAATTGATGCTTTTTGAGTGAGACATATATAAAGGAAAATTTGTTTCGAGGGAACATATTGCTGATTGTCTTAGTAAATAAGTTATTTCAAATTTCAACGTTGTGAAATTTTTGTTACAGCTTTTCAGCGACAATATCCTTATTCAAGAAAAGTATAGCCATGATTATATTTCGGGGTTTTCAGATAATTTCTATATTTGTCTTAATATTTTCTAATAAATCTGCACAACACAGACTTCTCGTAAATATCTAATGCACTTGCAGGAGATTTGTTAGAACGGGGGAGGCCAAATAGCGGACCACAAAGAGTTTTTTTTGCAGTCCGCAATGGCAGTCAGAAAATCAGATGTTGAAAAGCGTCGTCTAGAGGGCGCTGCTCTGCAACGCGAAACTTGTGTTTATTATTTGTAAAGAGCTCAGTGGCAGGTGGAGTTACCGTTTTGTACAGTTGTAATCTGTAATTGAAGGGTCGGTTGCCCTAATAATACAACCTAAGTTTTTATCATATATGTTTTTTCGAGTTTCTTAATGTCCGTGTCATCCCGTAATAAAAGTTTTCTAAAAGACACCAAATGAGTTGTCTTGATCAGAATTTATGAACCACCAGATGGTACACCAGATACAGAGAAAGTGTTTTGACATATATTTGTGAACAAAGTTTGTAAAGAATTTGCATTCTTGATTCCCTGTGACCCGGCTAGATGTGTAGGAGGAACTAAATGATCAGACGACATGATGAACTTAATTTATCTCTATATTCAACCAGATATAGAAAACACTCTAAGATAAATTTGATCAATTAGAGGACGAAGGTGAGATAAGATAGCGTGGGGATAATATATACGATCATGTAAATCTATCCTTACAATAACTTATACAAAGCTTGTTTTGATTTTAGAAGCTCGCTAATAATTTAACTGTCTAATTTCTACTTGAAATAAGATCACAGTACCTGAAATCTTGCAATCCTTTAATCCTTCAGACGTGGCCTCAAACACTTCTCCAATAGTGAAACTAAGCAGTTTTCGAATTTCCAATTTCTCGCGTCGTACACTGTTTACGTATGCGTACTACTGCCGGATTGCTAGCTTCCCATCTATTCACTTCACATCCAAGCTATCCTCACTTCTCTAACCTTCAATTCTCCCTTAGTGAATATGAACTTTTTAAAACTCGCGAATACAGAATATATAAATTAAACTTAATTTGCATTATCACGCTTTCTTTCCAAAAAGAAAGTTGGTTTAACAAATGGTGGCCCAAAAGGAATCCCCAAGGAGTTAGGGGAAGGAACTGTATAGATCCGTCACAAATCCACTATGGTCTATGCGAAGCATCCCATCGTATAAGATGATGATGCAGTTAAGGACGATAGATCACAAAAATTCTATTTTGTGTTGAATGATAGGTGTGATAATTATATTAAATATATCTGTGTTTAAAGTCATCCCGTTGAATGATGTTGAAGATCAGCAAGCGAAATCGCACGAAGTATAATAACGCTAATTGTTAATAATGTGATTGTGATACGATGTTAATTGAACTGAAAGAAAGTAGTTGTATCACACACACAAACAGCAGTTAAAATACAGTTTAGCTCTTGTAAACATTTAAATTGTAAGAAAAATGAAACATTAAATAATAATCCATTCGCTAAAAGTTTTTTTTTAATCATCCTTTTAATATCACTTCACCCGGATAGAGGTTATGGCTCTTGACTATAGACACAACATTCACACAGAATTCAATTTGAAATTATATTCTATTTAAAATTTTTAAAGTAGCCTTACATGAAATAAATAGTTAAGTCAAAACTAGCGGACTGTTGGAAAAATATCTTTATAATTTTTTTATGTATGTAAGCAAAATTATTAAAATAGGATATTATTATATCTTAAGCCTTTATAAAGACTAAGAGAAAACAATTTTATTACATTTTTGATTCTATATGGTTTTTTTTTCAAAATATAATGCCTCGAACTTTGATGGTACTTCTTAAGTATATCTTGTTTAAATACTGCATATCTTCTTTAAATTAAAACTGAAATCAACCAACTATCTGCTTTGAAAAACTAAATAAATATCTCTCTCATTAATGTGTTTAATTAAATCAATTATAACTAAAATCCAAAAGAATTTTTAAAAAACCAATAAAACTTTAAATACCTGAAACGTGCTGTAATGATATCTTTCCTGATTAAATAAAAATTGTTCCAAAAATAAGTACAATATTTTCCAATTTACATTTAAAATTCTATTCTATATAAATCCTACCTTAAATATATCTAAAAAGAATATATTTAATCATATTTCTGGACAAAAAAATTTAATGCATACATATTTCGCAGTCGAGTTATTCGTTATATCTTCATGCGTATTATATTTATGGTGTTTGAAGAAGTATTAAAAAAAAGTTCTTTAGAAATATGTACTTCACTTAAGTATATCAATGAATATATTATCTTATTCTATTGCTATTGAGCAAATATTTGTTGAGAAATGTTTGCTTATGTCGGAAGCTTTTAAAAGGAATTTTAAATTAAAATCGGTGAAACACACTTTCAGTGAAATTTTAAATGAAGCAATATGTACTTTTTATTATATGTAGAGAACAAACACATTATATCTCATTTACATTTTTAACAAGGCACATGTTTTGATCAAAAAGGCGCCAACTCCAAAAAGAGTCTTTAGAATGTCTTATTTATTTTAAATAACCAAGATATAAATAAGAGGTTCGAATAGTATCTTAATCTTACATTTCTTACATTTATTTCTTACATTAAATCTTACATTTATTTTATTGAAATTGAGAATAGAGAGAGAAATTTATTTCCATACTTATTAAAAAATATTAAAAAAAAAAAATTAGAAACTTAAAAATTTTATTTTAGTTATTTTGTACTTAAAAATTCATTTATACATTTTAAATTATAATTTAAGATGCCATGTGTTTTCGAAACTCATTTTAATTAGTTCTGGTTTTGTGTTTCATCAATTTTTTTAAAAAAATTTATAATATTGAATTAAGAAATTTATTCATGAATGTGTTTTAATATACACTCATCACAGGCAATGTGATTTAGTTGTTTCAAATTGCTTTGACTTAAAAAAATATTCGAAAAAATACCCGAAAATTTATATATTTTTTTAAAAAGGAATAGAAGCCTATTAAATTCCGGAAAGGAGCTTATGATCAATAGTAAAAATAAATTTATTTTTAATAATTGTAATTGCGAAACATCTCAAAAATTATATTTGCGTTCATTTCGTCTCATTGCAATTATGAATAGTAGTAAACTTTAAAGATCTCGAAGAAAATTCGAAAAATTATCAGTCATATTATCTAAAACATTTGAGGAAGCCATTCCTAATTAGGACATTTTTTTTATTCTGAACAACACTGATTTCCATTGAAATATTTGTTGATAGTATTTCATCAAAACCACGATACCGTTGCGGAACATAAATAAAATTTTTGAAAAGTTTAAGCAACGTAAACTTTGTTGTATACGTATCACATTATACAGTGTCCGAGTGGCCATGTACCGAAAGGTCATTGTCGCGAAATCGTATCTGGCGTTGTCCAGCTGTGGATTCGAAACTTATTGACCCTGAAGACCTATCTTGTGGTGGAGCTGATGCACGTTAAATCTGTCAAGGTTCAAAGTCCTCCAGTTGGTGTGGTATGGAAGTTTTGAGAAGGAGTGTCGGCTCAAGTGTTGTTTTCATCACTTGACCGTGCTTCAGAGTGAGTGAGTGAGAGAATATTAACGTCACACTATTCAGCTACTCGAGGGCATTGGGCGACAAACTTCGTAATTTTGAAGCATGGTCAAGTGACGAGGACGTCACCTGAGCTGGCATCCCCTCTTATAACTGCCACACCACACCAACGGGAGGACGTTTGAGCTTCGACAGTTTTAACGTGTATTGTCCCCTACACGGCGGGTTTTCAGCAGTATTAGGCTCGAACTCATGACACGCTGCGCTCACAAGTCACTTTGACCACTAGGCTACCACGGACTCTATTTTTGTGTTAAGAAATATCTTTAAATAACGTAAAATTAGCATACAATATAAATCTGTAAATATCTGTATTATAGACTTATATTCTCGATTTCTGCATGCATCACCGAGAGCATCAAATTGTTTCAAAAATGTCCTACTTGGTGCCACGCTGAATCATATTGGTAGGTTCAGTGGCGTAACGGAGAGTATTAGGGGGTCCCCTTCAAAGTTTGGTTTTGGGCTCCAAGCCAGATCTTACAAAGGATTGCATAACCATATGTACTTGGCGTCAGTCTGGCTTTGGGCCCCCTAGAGTCCTGTGCCCACTTTCGATGCGGGGGTGTACGTTTCGCCACTGCGTAGATTGGTTTGGAACACCACAGCTAAAACGTTGTCGACCCCTGCTTTGATACAAAATACGAACCGGCCACGACCATGCTTCAGAATTGCGGGGTTCGTTGCCAACAGCCCTCCTGTTGGCGCTATAAATATAACCAAACCAAATTATATGTGAGCTCATCAGTGATCCAAGAGTGTACAGTGATGAAGCGAAAAACGCGTGTTTAAGATTTGATTTTCTTAGCTCAACCCATATTTAATATCTTCCTTCATCTTAGATTTAACAGTTTGTAATGAGCGCGCTGTCGCATTTATTGGTATTTGAGGGTTCGAAGAAAGATCAGTCATAATCAGAACCATTCTAATTTATTATTCTCTCACTTAAATTAACAACCAAGGTAGGAAATGCACACTTCTACCAAGTATAGGAGCAAAAGCACGGCAGAAAGGATACTTAATATTTGATTATGAATCAATTAACTTACTCTTAGGCACTTTGGATATTTACGGTCTAAATTACCGTAATTTCGTTCCCAGTTGTTCGACCTTCGGTCGTTATTATACAATTCTAACTTATTGACTAAATCGTCAATTAGCAATCTTTAATTATTTAGCAATTAATCGTCGAGTAACTCTCAACTACTTTCCACTAACCACTAACTCCGAGTACCTAAAAGTTAATGCAAAAATATAACCCTTCATTTGCATAAACCGTATCTTCTTCTTCGGAGGAAAGTTTTCAATAGAACAACATTTAAAATAAACAGTTTACCCCAAGAGGATTAGTGAAGGCTCGCGGATAGACCCCATATACGTTGTACTCATGACATGCTTGATAGATATTAAAATTGGCAAAATATTGCATTAGCTCTAATAAAACTAACCAATCGATCGAGTATTGATGTTGCAGAGTTCGGAATTAAAATGCCAATACCAATGTCATATCTTTTCAATCTGATTGGCCTCTGAAATGCGTATGGAAAATAAAATGTACAAACACATAAAGCAATGTAAAAAAATATTTTAAGAAATTCCTTTTAAAATATTCATTTTTAATTCGATGTATTAAAATAATATTTTATTTATTAGTATCTGGAGTTCTATTTTGAAATTTATCAAGAGGAGTTTTGTGGTAAATTCTAATCAACCTTTTTCTATAAACTGATTGCTGCTTTTTATTTCTCCGTACGCAAGTAAGGTCTATTCTGATCATATCTTTCCTTAGTAGTTAGAAATTTTTCCACGATACATGAAAGCTTTGTCTGTTTCAGTTGTTATTATAGAAATCTCAAGAAGGGCAAAAAGCTATATATATATATATGTAATGCTCCCATGTTGTGAAAGATTAAGTAATGCAGGCTTTGATGGTTACAGGAACAAGATATTTTAATGTTCATGAAGTTCCACAACACAAGGAGACACACACACACACACAAAATACATAGTGTAGGAAAAGGAGGGAAAGGCTTGCCCTGACTCCACGTGTACCCATGGCTCGGGGACCGTCCGGCGGAACAACAACTCAGGAAAAAACGTTCTCTTTTCCCCCAAGAAGAAGTAGCGCCACCTGGCTGTCGTTATTTGTCAAGGGAAGGCAGAGTTTTTATGTAACTGTTACATTCTCCCCCTACACCGCCGAAGACCGTTTCGGCGAGGTGGTGTACTATCAGACAATATGGCATTCTCTCCAGCAGTTCCTCTAGGAATCAATGGTTGTTTGCAAGGCCTTCCTCTTCTACTGAGAGGTACTACAGGAGACTGGGTTTGTGTGACATTCAGAAAAGGTGTTAAAGCTGATGCATGATAGACACCTAAAGGTTTGTCACAACTAGATACTACAAATGTGGTGGGGGATCTCTGGTATAGCACAATGTATGGTCCGCCTCGGCTCGGAAACAGGAGATAATCTTTTTTTTGGGGGGGGGCGTCCTTTTTTCCTTAGAGGAGCTTCTTCTAAGACCAGGGTGGTCTACACATTTTTCTTATGATAGGAATTTTTGATTGCCAGGGTGACACTTCTTTCATGACCAGGGTGGTCCACACACTTTTCCTATGACAGGAATTTTTGATTGCCAGGGCGACACTTCTTTCATGACTAGGGTGGTCCATACACTTTTCCTATGACAGGAATCTTTGATTGCCAGGGCGGCACTTCTTTTGTGACCAGGGTGGTCTATACACTTTTCCTATAACAGGAATTTTTATTGCCGGGCGGCACTTCATACGAGACCAGGGTGGTCTACATACTTTTCAGATTTAATTTTTCGTTTTCTTCAACCACACAATCTCTGAAAGAGATTTTTTCTTTAAAAAACAGATTATATATATATATATATGTTGCAAACACCATTCGCGCATTTTAAATGACATAAGATGAATTCACATAAGATATTTTCACTTTTTATTAAACACACTTTTGATGATTTTTTCCCCTCTTGACACACACATAACACTTTCACTTTGGGTTTTCCAATAAAATCGTGCACTTTCACATTTAGTATCAGGGCGACACACACGACAATTTATACACGTGGTTACTTCTCGAGGGAAAGCAAAATGCCGGTAAAAGAAAACACATTGGGCAGCCATTGTAATGCTCCCATGTTGTGAAAGATTAAGAAATGCAGGCTTTGATGGTTACAAGAACAAGATATTTTAATGTTCATGAAGTTCCACAACACAAGGAGACACACACACGCACACAAAATGCATCGTGTAGGAATGAGACATAAAAGGAGGGAAAGGGTTGCCCTGACTCCACGTGTACCCATGGCCAGTGGCGTAACGTACACCCCCCGCAACCCCCGCACTGCGGGGGGGGGCAAGGCTCTAAGGGGCCCAAAGCCTATCTGACGCCTTTCATGCAGATTTTCTCAAAATTCGCTTTCGATTTTTTATAATCTAACTTTTAAGCGATTTTCCAATTGGCGATCTAACGTTATTCACAATCTAAATTTTTATGCGTTCATTAGATATCTTTGATCCAATAACCAAATCAAAAAACATTTTGTTTGATGTACTGTAATCCCAGCGACGAGAGATACTTTTCTTTAGCAGTGTTTTTTCAAACCCAAATTATTAACCGATAAAATAAAAGTCAGTTGGAGAAATCAGACTAGGAAGATAAAGAAATCAACACTATTATTATAGTATACTTTACATTAGCAGTAGAGAGAGAGAAAAAAAGACATGATTTACTTTCTACCGAAGTTGTAGTGTAACTTATTGGTAACTTTAGTTCCCCCTCCCCCTCATGTATTTCATTTTCTTTTAGCGAAGTCGTAAATAACGTGCATCTGTTATGCTTTTTTCATGTGAAATAGTATTACGATACTTGGAAAGCCATTGAGAGCCTTTAAATAATAATTTGGTCAGATTTATGAGTATTCAATCAAATAAAGCATCATGAGAAACGTTTCACAAAATTGCTTTCATATAGAACAGGCATCTCTATTTTTATATTCAATGTACTTAAATTTAGTGTGTGTTCCTTAACGATAAAAACATTTCCACATCTCACTTCTCACTTTCATAATTAGAACTGTATTTTTTTTATCGGAATTTAATATTCTGGTTCAAAAAATGGTATTTTGTCAATTGGACAAGAAGAAACGCGACTCTATGATGAATGGAGTTGAAAAAACTTTGAATGTTTCTCAAAAACGAAAAATTTGAAAGGAAAAGGAGTATAATATAAACAGTAAATGTGCAAAATTGGATAAATTTTTAATATCTGCAAGTTCATAATCTTGTGCAAGTACTATTTTTGTCGTGCTAGTGAACCTGATTAACAAATCATGGAAATGAAAATTAATTCACTATAAAAAACATAATTTCGGACACTTCAGCTGATAAGGATACTCTATCTAAAGAAAAGGAGTCGTGAAGAATAAGGTAAGCGATATTTTTTTCTCTCGCAAGAATTTGAAAACGAAAATCATTTTACAGTTTTCGTGTCTTTCTTAATGTATTGTTTTTATTTAAGTTGCCAGGTTATCTTTCGACTGTTGCTAGAGAGATTTTCCATTTTAATAAATACCATAAATACTCTCTAATGTTAAAGGTTATTTACTTCGTTTATTCAGACTCAGGTTGATTTTGTATTCAGTTATAAGTTTAATGTTTAAATATTTTTAGGTGATGTGTATCGGCACATTATGTTTGATTTTATAATCCCTTGTAAGATCTGGCTTGGAGGCCCAAAACCTGACCTAGCGAGGGGGTGGGCTCTTTTTTATTTTCCTTTCCGCCACTGCAGCTATTGAAGAGCTCAATGTCCTTTTTAAATAATTTTTATAATTACTACTAAAACACAGTAAACGCAGACTTTTTCTACTTGAATGTTGTTGGTATCGCTATAAACCTGTTTTTATTTTAAAATCTATGGGGGAAAAAACAGAGTTTACTTTTGTTATTCTCAATACTTGGAATGAACTAAATAAAATATCCTTTAAAATTTTTTTCCAAATTCTGGTTAAAAAAAATTTTTTTTTCGTTGTTTATGTACGCAATAGGAGATGAACGCAGACTTTTTCTAGCAAGTATTTTTTTTATATTGGCTTGGGGCCCAAGACCTGACCTTGCGGGGGGCCCGATTATTTTCCGTTACGCCACTGCCCATGGCTCGGGGACCGTCCGGCGGAACAACAACTCAGGAAAAAACGTTCTCTTTTCCCCCAAGAACAAGTAGCGCCACCTGACTGTCGTTATTTGTCAATTTGTCAAGGGAAGGCAGAGTTTAAATGTAACTGTTAAACTGTCACACACACACACACACAACACACACACACACACACACACACACACACACACAAACAACAACACAACAACAACATATATATATATATCCACGTAACTTTACACATATAAGATTTAAGCGACACAACCAATCATTCACTGACCCATTCCTAGATCTCTGGAACTATTAAGCCTACAGACTTGAAATTTTGTAAGCATGTTTCTTTAGTTGAGTAAAGATCGGAAAGACATCGAAAATCGACTCCCAAGGGATGTTATGGAGGCGTATAGTTAAAAAATTCCTACTTGTGAATTATCAGAGTTAGAGACTTGAAATTTGTAAATGTTTCATTGAGTAAAGATTCACTGAGAGCGGTTTTGTAGAAATCGACTCCGGGGAGAAAGAAGGTTACAAGGGCGTTATAAATAAAAAAAATTACATTTTTGATCTAATACATACTGACATGTGGTAACCTCTGGTTACTCCTTACATCCGAACCCTCTTGTCTACCTGTAAACCCGGCTAGAGTTGTAGGAGGAATAGAATAATCCACAGAAATTATTTCCAAACTAATTAATTTATTAATTCTTATTCACAAATATCGATCAGACACAATACAATTCTAATTAAGGCATATAAACTATGGTAGAGTGCAGAGGTGAGATACTCTAATACGGGGATACTATTACAAACACTCAACTGAATCTAAGACAGCTTAAATGCGCTCAATTACAACTACGTCGCACACTAATAACTAGCTTCTATTTAATTAAGAACACAGTACCTGTATCTTTAATGTAGCGGATCCTACACTATAACTTGCAGGCACTATCTTTGGCTTGTTCAATGTCATAGATTCCACGCTTTGCAATCATTTTACGAATTCCCGAGCTTCAAGTTCACTCCTACTTGCACACATCAAACGTATCAACTTCAGCTTGTCAACAACAACGTGTCAACAGATCACTTGTTCCCTTCCTTTCCTTCACTTCACTTAACTTAACCTCTTACTTCCCTCTTTTTTTCTCGCGAAAATCGAATTTATATAATATTCCTCATTTACATAAATTACGTTTGGTTTCTTGATGAAAGTTGGTCGAAATAAATATTTTGTTTTAAAGAGAAAAGAAGATATTAGTAGAGCCGCGTATAGATCCGTCACAGACTTACAGACTTGAAATTTGGCAATCATGTTTATTTTGTTAAGTAGAGATCCGCTGAGAATGGGTTTTACAGAAACCGATAACCTAGGGATATAACGGAGACGAATAGATTACTAATTCCAGTTTTTGAACTGTAAGACCTACAGACTCGAAATTTGGAATGCATATTAATTTTGTTGAGAAGAGATCTGCTGAAAAATGAGTGTAGCAGATATCGACCCTGAATGGGGTCTTTAAATTAAAATACCGCCCTTTTGAAATCAAGAAGCGAGAGATATAATGAAGTTTTTCAAAACAATAGAAAATTTAGTGCAAGGACTTATATATCCTAATTCTAATAATACTGTATATATGAATATGAGTTTGTCTGTTAAGCTTTCATACCTAAACCACTAAACCGAATGTAAAAATTCTTTCAGCAATGGAAAGCTACATAATCAGCGAGTAACATAGGGTATATGTTAGTCCCGTAATCCTACGGGAACTACACCCGCCAAGCTGTCGCAAGATTATGTATTTTGTGAATCGGGAAATTTTAATAAAAATTTTCTCACATTTGTAACAAAAAACTGAAACATAGTGTAATTTAACATCTTTACTAAAAACAATTTTTTAAATGGTTTTTCATTAAATGTAAACGGTTATTAGGCTACGTTTATTAAATGTCAGACTCAAACTTTGAGAAATATCGCCAAGTTGGCTAAAAAATTCTCTATTTCGACAATCTCAGAAATTTTCTCCCACTTTATAAAGAGAGAAATGACATAAAGTTTTAGCAAATTGCGTGATATCGAAAGCTCTATTGACAGTTTCATGAAACGTTTTGATTTATCGAATATTTAATACCTTGAATTTCCTTTTATTTAAAAAAAAAACAATTCCAATATACAAGGCCATGTTTTGCACGAAATTTTTCGCTTATACTAGATATTTTATGAGGAGGTATTACCTTGAAGATATACTAGATATTACTATGGAGGAAGCCATACAATGTCAATCGCCAAATAAAATTAGGGAACTTTATGCGATACTTATATCGTCTGGCGGTCTTTCTAATCCTCAACCCCTTTGGGATAACTACAAGAGTACATATTTTGCGACGACTGCAGCGAGTAGATGCAGACTTTCCATGAACACATCTACAACGAAACGCTAATAATAATTGAAAATAAGATTTTAACGATGGTTAGGAAGAAGCTACATGATTTTCGAATGACAAGTCGAAGGAAATGACTTCGATAATGAAATTGCTCGAGAATTGGACTACAATATTATAGCAATGCAACATCAAATACCAGAATTGATCTTTCAATTAACTCCAGAAAAAAGTCATGTTTTCCATCAAGTATTACGTAAAATGGAACCCGGCAATGGTGCCCTCTTTTTCCTCGACGCCCATGTAGGAACCGAAAAAACCTTTTTGCTAAACTTATTATTCTTAAACTTATTATTATTGCCCGTCAGAAAAGTCCAGAAGATAGCAGCTGCTGTGGCTCCTTTCGGTATAGCCGCGACACTACTGGCCGGCGGTCGTACTGCCCATTCCGTTTTAAATTACCGTTGAATATTGCACATGAAGATTCACCCATCTGCAATTTCAACAAAAATAGCTCCCGAGGCAGGATGCTTCGACAATGTAAGCTTTCAGTGTGAGATGAAATTACGATGTCTCACAAGAAAGCAATAGAAGCATCAAATCGGACTCTTTAGGATTTACGAGATAGTACAGAAATTATGGGAGGAATGGTATTTTTATTGGCTTGTGATTTCTGACAAACACTCCCTGTAATCCAGAAGGGTACATTGGATGATGAAATCAGAGCCTGTGTTAAATCATCATGCTTATGAGCCAAAGTTGAAAAATTCAGTCTGAAAACGAATATGAGAATGCATCTTCATAATGACGTAAATTCGGAACATTACGCTGAGACGCAATTGAAAATAAGTGATGGATGTTAGACGCAGATGTGCTGGAGGTTATACTTTACTTTCCAAAGAATTTTGTAATTTAGTAGAAAATGACGTAGATCTTATTGCTCAAGTTTACCCGGGCTTGCAACAAAATTTAAATTGTTATCAGCGATTGAGCTTGAGATCAGTATTGGTTCCTAACGATGACATTGTCAATAAAAATCAAAGCTGAAATTTTATAAGACGTGCGAGAGGGGGGAGAATGAAGGAATATTTATCAATGGATACAGATCAAAGTACTTCATATCCCACGGAGTTCTTAAATTTGCTTGAACTTTCGAATGCACCTTCACATTAACTCCAATTAAAACTAAATATGCGAGTTATGCTTATGCAAAATCTCGATGCTCCTCGACTATGTAATGAAACGAGGCTTCGGATCACAAAATTGATGCTGATTATACTTGGTGCCACTATTTTAACAAGTGTCGGGAAAGGGGAAAGTGTTATTAAATTTCAATTATCTCCACTGACCTACCGTTTCAATTCAAACGAGTTCAATTTCCAATCAAACTCAGTTTTGCTGTTACTATTAACAAATAGCTAGGTCAATAGCTTCCTGGTAGCAAGGATGCATTTGGAAAAACCATGATTTCCCAGGTGAACTATATGTAGTCTATTCACGTGTGTCCAGTGCCCGAAATCTTCACATATTTGCACCTGACCTAAGAACATGTAATATGGTATACAGTACCGTCGTGGAATAATATTCTGCTTTGAGCTCTTTTAAAGAGGAATTATTTATTAAATGTAGATACTTTCAACTTGTAAAAATATTAATAGTTTAAGTTATTATAAATTTTTGTTGTTAATCATTATAATAAAATATTTTTTTCAGTTTTTTAAACTAAGCTCAATTTTAGAATTTTTAAACTTTAATGGTTCCAGTCGAGCAATAAAAAATTATCATATTATTTTATTTATTTTATTTTAATAATGATTCTAATTTTGACACAGTTATTTAAAGACAACAACGCCAGCGAAGCCGCGGATAAAGCTAGTATGTAATAATTCCCATTAATTTAATTTTGAACATGTTTTTAACTTGTAATGGTCCTAGCCATTAGGACTTGCGCGTAAATAATAACTAGCTACCCGCCAAACGGAAATTTTTGAATGATATCTTTCCACCAATAAGCAGGTTTCTGTCCTCATGGATTGAAACATGTCATGCGTGTTGTACTTCCGTTTCCTGCTTTGCATAAATATTGAGATTCCGGGAAAATCTGCCTTTTAACTTCTTATTATATATATATACATATACAGTGGTACCTCGACATACGAGTTTTTCGAGATACGAGCCGGCGAGCGAGTGATTTTTTGCTTTGGAGGTTACGAGTTCGGTTTAGCAGGTCGGCCGGTAGTAGCACACGCATCACGGTCAGTGAATCAGTTAGCAGCGTGCTTCCGCTGTGATAATTTGCGTAGTTGTATTCGCGTTTTGTGTTGCGTTTACATTTACATTTACAGTTGTAGTTCATTTATTTTTATAACCATGGATCGGAAGAAAGTTTGTGAAAAGTCAAGTGCTAAGAAAAAGATGATGAGTATTTAATTAAAACGGAGGCTATGCAAGGCGGTGGAGGTTAGGCATACGTAGGTTATGCAAGAAATTGGTTTCGAGGAGTCAGAGGAGGAGGTTATTTCTACAAGTGAGATAAAGGAGATCTTAGGAATGTGGGAGAGAGTTTCACAGTTCGTAGAAAAGAAATACCCAGAAAAAATTGCAACAGGTCGTGCATCTGATCTTTTTAATGACACTTGCCTAACTCATTTCCGGACCATTCTGAGAGGGAGGAAGAAACAAACCTCCTTGGACATGTTTTTTTCTAAACGACCTACAGGTGAAAGCAAGAAAAACGTAGCGAAAAAGGCAAATACCAGTGAGGATATCTAATTTATTTCTTTACATTCTCTTTTTGTTTTTGTACAATGAATATTTGTCATTCAAAAATACGTTTTTATTATTCCAAACCACGTAACAAAAATAACTGGGGTGACATTTTGGGGGTTGGAACGGATTAATGGTAGTTCAATTGTTTTGTATGGGGAAATTTGCTTCGAGGTACGAGTAATTCAAGATACGAGCAAGGTTGCGAAACGAATTAAACTCGTATGTCGAGGTACCACTGTATATAATGTATATATATATATATATACAGGGTGTTTCATAAATGATGGGAGTAACTTTAAGGGGTGATAGTACACATCAAGACGAGTAATAGTAAATAGGAAACCAAGTGTCCCAAACATCTTCCGAAGGAGAAAGGCGCCATCAAAGTTTAGTGTCCTAAATTTCAAATGATGATAAAAAACGGAAAAATGGATCGATTCATTTGCGGTTTTCACTAAAATCATTCCTTAAATTAGTATTTTCTTTAAAAAAAAGTTTTAAAAGACGAAGTTAAAAAAATGCCGTTAGAGGGCGCTTTAGATTTTGAAGTACCGAACAACTACCTTTTACCAGTATTTTTTTTTTATTTTGTTAAATATTACAAAAGCTTAGATTTTAGCTTGAATTTTGAGCACAAAATTTAAACCATCAGGAGCGGTTAAGTGGCACAAATGTAACCGCGTTCAGGGGGGGGGGGGGATTGAAATGCTCGTATGTAATGATCAAAATAAAAAACGATAAAGCAAACTTTAAGAGGCAATAGTACAACATAAAAACAATCAACTTTGATTAGAAAATGCATGATTTGAATTCAAACGCAAACGTGTTGGAGCATCTTCAAATTTTATCCATGCAAGCGTTATAGCTGCAAGTTTCTGGAAGAAGAACATGAAATTGTGATATGGGGAAGAAGAAGAACGCATATGCAAATTGTTATTAAGATAAAAGCCACTGACCCGAGTGTGCAAGTGTAAATCACGGTACAAATGTAACGAAAGATGTTGCCCTTCACTAATCAAGAAAAGGCTGATATGCACTTCATCTACGGAACTGCAAATGGGAATAGCGCAGAGGCGTGACGATTGTACGGAAAAAAGTTTCCCAACAGACGGTTGCCCAATGATAAAACATTTGTGCGCTTGCACAGACAGTTGTGTGAGACAGGATCCTTTTTTGGTGCACGTTTAAATGCAGGCCGTGCGAAGTCTAACAGAACGGTAGCTGTGGAAGAAAAAATTCTGGATATGGTGGCTGATCATCCAAATACAAGCACGCGAGCAGTGGCTAGTCAAATTGAAGTATCACCCTCCACGACATGGCGAGTACTAAAGGATGAAAGTATGCATCCTTTTCATGTCCAACGAGTCCAGGAACTGACTCAAAGGGATTTTCCTCGTCGAATGGATTTTGCTCGCTGGTATCTGCAGAAGAACACCCTAAATCCCGATTTTGGTGCAACTGTGCTTTTTACAGATGAATGTACATTTACACGTGACGGTACATTTAACACCCACAATTCCCACCAATGGGCAGATGTAAATCCACATGCGTCTTCTACACATGCATATCAGCGACGATTTTCCATAAATGTTTGGGCAGGAATAATTGGTGACCATCTACTTGGACCTTATCTTCTGCCAGAACGCCTGGATGGAAAAAATATCTTACCTTTCTGCAACAGGTGCTGCCGGAAATGATGACAGATGTTCCCCCTCGTATCCGGCGAGTAATGGGGTTCCAGCAGGATGGAGCACCAGCTCATTTTGCGCCAGAGGTGCGAAATTATCTAAACGCAACCTTTCCAAATCAATGGATTGGGCGAGGTGGTCCTGTCCCTTGGCCAGCGCGATCGCCCGATCTTTCATGCCTGGATTTCTTTTTGTGGGGACACCTGAAGAGTCTTATGTATGAGACTCCTATCGAATCTGCAGAAGAACTCGTCGCCAGACTTTCGGCAGCTGCAGGAGAGGTGCGCGATACTCCTGGCGTGTTTCAGAGGGTTCGTGAATCCCTTCTTCGCCGTTGTACCGCATGCATCGCCTCTAATGGTCAGTGTTTCGAACAGCTATTGTAATCATTTCTAATTAAACTTTTTTTTATAACGTAAATGTTCTTTGTTTCCTTTTTTGTCTCTTAAAACGAAATCTGTTTCAGCGCCTTCTATCACCTTCGGGTTAAAATTACGAGTATGATTTCTTTGATGAATGTTGCTTGTTTTGGTGTTGTACTATCGCCTCTTAAAGTTTTCTTTATCGTTTTTTATTTTGATCATTACATACGAGCATTTCACCCCCCCCCCCTCCTGAACGCGGTTACATTTGCGCCACTTAACCACTTCCCGATGGTTTCAATTTTGCGCTCAAAATTCAAGTTAAAATCTAAGCTTTTGTAAACATTTAACAAAATTAAAAAAATACTGGTAAAAGGTAGTTGTTCGGTACTCCAAAGTCTAGAGCGCCCTCTAACGGCATTTTTTTAACTTTGTCTTTAAAACTTTTTTTTTAGAAAATACTAATTTAAGGAATGATTTTAGTGAAAACCGCAAATGAATCGATCCATTTTTCCGTTTTTTATCATCATTTGAAATTTAGGACCCTAAACTTTGATGGCGCCTTTCTCCTTCGGAAGACGTTTGGAACACTTGGTTTCCTATTTACTATTACTGGTCTTGATGTGTACTATCATCCCTTAAAGTTACTCCCATCATTTATGAAACACCCTGTAATAATATATATATGTATATATATATATATACATCTCAATATACCTTAAAACAATACATAGTCATACAACATCATGGAATAACCGGTGAAGTGGGTGGGTAAAGACTAGTATATTGATAAAAATCTAAGTTTAAAACAAGCAAAAAGAAATGAGGCTGAATGTAAGCGGATTGTAAGATAGTTGAGGAGCAACTATATCCAAAGTATCTCTTTAAAATGTACCTTTGTAGTGAAATCGATGCAAAGGAGCTCTTAATGTATGTCAGTTTTAAACATGTAAATTCTTAATGTAGACAACTGACATGTTTCTTAAGTGGAAAAGAATGGACGTCCCCTCTTTAACTATTCATCCCTAATGACCCTCTTGTTGAACCAACTATTGCTCTGACCCAACATTTCCAATACTATGAACGCTCATTAATGAAGTTTCAGGATGTTGTTTAAGAAAAGAAAAGTCATTAGGATGATGAATGAATCCAACTGCATCTGAAAATACATCAATATTAAATGTTATCAGTTTTCTTATTCCATTGGGAGGAATCGTTATTCATGAGAGATTAATCATTTCCGCTGCGAAGTGAACGCTATTAATTCTTCATAAAAATAATTAATTAATTCTCTTGAAAATGGATTAAGTGGCTTCGAATTGAATGGGAAGTTGATTTA
>BMAO01009089.1:0-12762 GCA_019973975.1 Trichonephila clavata | reverse complement strand
AAGTAATGAGAAACTATTTGTTTGAATAAAATGATTTGTGTTAATGAGTGGCTGCATGGCGCCACGTTTTTGTAACTGTGAAGTGGTTCTGTGACGTCACTATGCTCTGTATATAAAACGGGTGAAGCAATCACGTGTGCTTGCTCGCTCGGCAGTTCTTAATAAAGTTAGTTTCTTTAAATTGCTGGCTGATGAATGAATCACTTTCCACCAACGCCCAGCATCTGGTAGATGCAGCCCACAGAACTTAAGAATTAATTGTGTCCTAACATAATTAGTGGCGCCCAACGTGGGGCGAGGCTGTTTGTTGGAGGTGAAACTGAAACCGAATCATGAACTATTGAACTTTGAAATTTTCGAACTATAAAGATGAAGTGACTGCGTTGAAGGCGCAAAGGAAAGGGCTGAGAACAGCATTTTCTCTCAGTCTGAAGAAAATTGAAACCGAATTGAGGAAGAAGACATCGATATGAATCTACTTTCGATTCTGAAAACTCAAATCATGATAAATTCCAGAGACTCGACTCTTGTCAGAATCAAATTTTCTGAACAACTCTTGGAAATGAAGATGCCGAGCAAGAATATTTGGATGATATGGAAGACGCAGAAAACTACCGTGACCGCTATAATCGAAATGTATTCCGAGTAGATTCGAAAATACAAGAAACTGCTATTCCAACCGAAACTGAAAAGAGAGTTTCAAATTACCGAAAATTGAATTGAAAAAGTTCAGTGGCAAAGCTAAAGACTTTTTGGCCTTTTGGAGTCAATTCAGAAAATTCATAATGATAAAAGCATCGCGCCGGAGGACAAGATGCAATATTTATTGCAATCCGTAGAACCAAAATCGAAAGCAGAACGATTAGTGTGAGTTTCCCCGCGACGACGGAAAATTACCCTAAAGCCATTGATCAATTAAAAGAGAGATACGGCCGTGAAGACTTGCTCGTACAAATTTACGTACGTGAACTGTTAAGTTTAGTTATGAAGAACGCTGCGTCTGGAAGAACGAAAACTAATTTGCCCGCCTTGTACGATGAACTTGAAGGAAAATTACGATCGTTGGAGAGCCTTGGACGAACGCAAGAAAAATATGGAGACTTTCTAACACCGTTGGTAGAATCCTGTTTACCCGAGGAAGTCCTGGTAGCCTGGAAAGAAAAACAGAATAATGAAACAGAAGCAAAGGATCACGAAATCTAGAACATTTAATGACTTTCCTTCGCCTGGAAGTTCAAGGGGAAGAAATGGTGCAACTGGCTAAATCCGGTTTCGGCCCTACTATCCGAAAGAGAGATCCCACAACCGAAAGGATGAAAACAACTGAATTAATAACTGCATCAGCACTGGTGAGTTCTGAAAGTGCTTCAGGTAAGAAAGTTAATAACTGTATTTTTGTGAGAAATATCATCCGAGTGAAAAATGTTATAATGCTAGAAAAATGTCTTTTATTGCTAAGAAACAATTATTATTAAGAAAAGGTGCTTGTTTTATATGTTTTAAATAGATCTGGTCATTTAAGTAAAAATTGTGATGTTAAACATACCATTAAGTGTTCTAAATGTAATTATTCCCATTTTGAAATTATGTGTCCAAAATTAGATAAAAATTATGATCAAAAATGTTCCATAAAAACTGAGAATTCTCTATCAAGTAACTGCAACAGAAACGAAAGTATATACTTTCAAACTCTCTGCGTTTTCATTCGGATCAAGGGTCGGGAAAAGAAAGTGCGAGTTCTAATTGATTCCGCTTGTGAAAATAGCTATATCAGTGAAAGTGTTACTAGTATTTTGAAGGCCACTCCACTTAGAGAGGAAACTATAATTCATTCTCTGTTCGGAGGGGATGAATCGAAACCTAAATATCACGGTGTGTTTTCTATTGAGGTTAGTGATTTAAAACGCTCTTATGTATGTAGTTTGAAGCGCTATCGGAAAAGAAAATATGTGGATTTATTTCTAAGATTGAGGATAAGCGTATTCTAAATGAGTTAAAGAATAAGGAAATTATTTTATCGGATTTAAAATTGTAAGGAAACTGAAATTGGACTTTTGATTGGGGCTGATAATATAGGAAAATTATTAACTGGGAACTTAATAGAATTAGATTCTGGCTTAACAGCTATTGAAACTAAACTAGATGGACGGTAATTGGAAAATTAAGTTCAAACGTTAAAAACGAGATGTTAACGAACATCGTCGTTGCATGTAAGGAATGTTAGTGTTAAAGAATTATGGGAGCTAGATGTTTTAGGAATAACTGATCCCTTACTTAATGAAAATACTAGAGAAAATTTGATTTAACCGATTTTAAGAATAAAATGAAAATTCTTCCCGATGGAAGATATGAAGTGACACTCCCATGGAAATGTAACTCTGAGAATTTACCCAGTAACAAAGAACTAACGTGGAAAAGGCATTTACGGATGATAAATAAATTAAGAAACGGTAAATTTTTTGATGATTATAAAAGTGTGTTTAGGGAGTGGGAAGATTTAAATATCATTGAACGGGTGCCGGAAGTAGAATTGGACACTGAATGTTATTATTTACCTCATAGACCTGTGATTAAATTAGATAGTGCGACAACGAAAATTCGTCCAGTATTTGACGCATCCGTCCATGAAAAAGGGAAACCATCTTTGAACGACTATTTATGTAAAGGCGTAAACCTTATTGAAACTAATACCTGACATTTTAGATCGTTTTAGAATTTATCCAATTGGAATTGTAGCCGATATTGAACAGACGTTTTTGATGCTATCTGTTGCATCGAAAGATAGAGATTATCTCAGATTTTATTTCCCACGCAATGGAAAACAATTAGTGTACAGGCATTGTGGAGTTGTGTTTGGAGTGTCTTCCAGCCCTTACTTATTGAATGCATCTATTATGCATCTTTTAGAAAACTGTAGTCCTGAATATAAGGAAGTTGCACAAAAGTTAAAAATCTTCTTTTTTATGTTGATAATTGTTTAGCTGTTGTTTTCAGTGTTGATGAAATAGAGATATTTATTGAGAAGGCTAAATTAATTATGTCGAAAGGATGTTTTAATTTACGTACTTTTGAGAGCAATGTGGCAAGTAGAAGTGTTGATAAACACTCAGGCGAAACTTTTATTTTGGGTATCATTTGGGACTTGGATAATGATGTTTGAAATGTTGCACGAATTTCGAATCATTAACGTGCGAAACGAAAATAACCAAACGATTAGTTTTGTCTACTGTATAAAAAGTTTTTGATTCCATTGGGATGTTGGCGCCGTCTACATTGCTTCCCAAATTAATACTACAGGAACTATGGGAAATGAAAATTGCATGGGATCAGGAACTACCTCAGAATATTGTAAATAAATTTATGAAATGTATAAGGAAATTCAAATTTTAAAAGATGTAACTGTGCCACGTTGTATGAAAATTGATATTTTAACTGAATTGCATGTATTTGTTGATGCAAGCAAGGGGTCATATGCGGGTTGCGTCTTTGCTCGATCAATAGTTGATTCTAGAGTTAGCGTAATTCTCATTAGAGCGAAGTCTAGAGTCGCTCCTCTCAAACCTTTGAGTATACCGCGTTTGGAACTAATGCTTGCTGTATAGGTGCTCGACTTTTAAATTCTATTTTGAAAGCGCTTAATATGCCGGACTTGAAAGTTACTCTTTGGTCCGATTCTACAACAGCACTTTGGTGGATTAAGAATATAGAAATTGGTCAGTTTTTGTAGCTAATAGGGTAAAGGAAATTAGACAACTGACTCAAATTCAATCATGGAAATATGTCCCAGGAAACATGAATATCGCGGATTTACTATCACGTGGTTGTTCTCCACGAGAAATGCTTAATTCTAGATGGTGGAGGGGCCATCCTGGTTGAAACAAAATTCAGAATATTGGCCAGATGGTGAAATCAGTTGCGAACCTCAAGAAGTTAACGTGGAGATAAAGAAAACTAGAAATGCGAATGTTGATCTAGCAAACGATGCACCCCCTTGCTTTTATGTAATGTGTCTGATTATGATAAAATGATTAGAGTATTTGCTTGGGTTTTTAAGATTTATAAATAATTGTCGCAAAGACTATAACAAATGTAAAGAACATGAACTCTCTGTTGCTGAAATTGAAAATTCTGAGAAACAATTGATTCGTTTAACTCAGACATATTATTTACCTGATGTTGAATCTTTAAAATTTGTTACCTTTATTGATAATGATAATATTTTAAGGTTAAGTCTAAAATAACTGAAAGGAATGTTGAAAGTTCTTTTTTGTATCCTATATTGTTACCTGATAAATGTGAATTTACAAAACATTTTATTAGATCTATACACAAAAAAAGAACTTTCATGATGGAATCCAAATATAGTAATAATTAATTAGAGAAAGGTTCTGGAATATCAGATTTAGAAAGACTATTAAGAATATTTTAAATATATGTGTTACATGTGCTCGTTTTAAAGTGAAATCATTGTCAAGTGGACCATCACCTTTACCACCAGACCGAGTGACTGATTGCGCGATATTTGAAGTTGTAGGAATTGATTTAGCTGGACCTTTGTTTTAAAAACTCGCGAAAAGGTATGAATTGTATTATTTACTTGTGCAGTCTATCGTGCGCTCCATCTTGAATTAGTAAACACTCTGTCTTCTGATGCCTTTTTGCTAGCCCTCAGGCGATTCATTGCCAGGCGCGTAAGGCCCAGGATAATTTACTATGATAACGGAACCAATTTCCGGGGTGCTTTCACCGACCTTGCGAAATTAGATTGTCATAAGATATCGAGAGAAACATCAACTCAAAAAATAGTTTGGAAATTTATACCACCCACCACCGCATGGTGGGGAGGCTGGTGGGAAAGGATGGTTCGCCTTATTTAAGAACTATTGAGACGTTCTCTTGGAAAATCAATATTAACCTATGAAGAATGGTCTACAGCAATTTGTGATTGTGATTTTTTAATCAAGAGTAGAACTTTAACTTATATATCTGAAGATCCACAGGATTTGATCCATCTTACTCCTGCAATGTTTTTAATAGAAAATTACTGTTCTGATACTACCGATATTGACGAATTAAATTCGCGAGACTTAATAAAAAGAATGAAATATAGAATTAAACGTCTAAGTAATTTAAGGCAACGTTTCAGGAAAGAATATCTAGGTGAGATAATTCAAAAACAGAATTATAATCAGGTTCGTGAGCCCCAAGCTGGGGAAATGGTCTTAATAGGGACTGACAACAAGAAACGTTTGTTTTGGCCTATAGCTAAAATTATTGAATTAATCCCTGGTCGAGACGGGGAAATTCGCACAGTTCGGCTTAAAACTCAACATGGAACAGTAATACGCCCAGTACAACGCATCTTCCCTTTGGAAGTACAAGTGATTGCAAATAATGCTAAGGGTTGAAAGAGGAATCAAATTCTGTTCAATGTACTAAACCTGAAAATGTCTTGAATACTAATGATGTAATTGTGAAAAATATACTTCTTCAGGAAGATTGATTAAAGAACCAAAGAGACTGGATCTATTGAATTATAAATGTTATAGTTTAGAGACTCTCCAAGTCTCAAAGGTGGAGTATGTTGTGAATAAAAATGATTTGTGTTAATGAGTGGCTGCATGGCGCCACGTTTTTGTAACTGTGAAGTGGTTCTGTGACGTCACTATGCTCTGTATATAAAACGGGTGAAGCAATCACGTGTGCTTGCTCGCTCGGCATTTCTTAATAAAGTTAGTTTCTTTAAATTGCTGGCTGATGAATGAATCACTTTCCACCAACGCCCAGCATCTGGTAGATGCAGCCCACAGAACTTAAGAATTAATTGTGTTCCTAACATATTGATATATGGAAAAAAAAATCTTAAAACATTGAGTTAAAAGTAATATAAAAACAGCATATTTAAATACAATTCTTTTTTTTCCCCATTTTTATTTTTTAAATAAAAAGGGAAGAGAAGCATTTTTATAAAATCATTTAGAAAATTTCACTCGATAATTTTTAGTTGATGAGCATAGAAAAATTTAGGCTTAAATTCTGGAGAAGCCAGATGTTTGTAAATGCAAAGGGCCCGAGTTGAATGTGGGCACTCCAATTATTTGTCGAGCCTCAAGTCCTCTCAAGATGTTGGTGGAAAAGGAAGAAAAGTGGAAGGTCCCTGATCACCCCCAGAGAGTTCTCCATCAAATTTGGGGTGGAAATGACCTAAATAGTACTGTCACCTACATGGTGCTCAAAGCTGCAGCTGACAACAGGCGTAAAACTCACTGGCATAGTTAGCTCTGAGGGAGCCCTGTATCAAAATTCCTTTGGGGCCCTTTTTTAGATATGGGATCCCTGTTAGTGAACAGTAGTTACACATGTTGGGGCCCTGTATCATTGAAATGAGGAAATCATCAATCAAGTACCATTAGAAACAACAAAAAATTCATCTTTAAATCAACCAATGTAACTTGGAATTTTCAAATTAAGCTAAAGCGTCAAAAATATTTTTGTATAACCCCTATTTAAAAACAATCAGTAAATAAAGGAGAGGCAAGTTGTTCATAAAGCAGAATTAAGATTTTCTTTGAATCTAATTCTCAAAATTGAATTGTTAAAGTTTAATTGAGATATTTCTCAGAAAGATTGAATGAATCTAAATAGAACAACACTTCTTAAGTTAGAATTTCAGAATAGTCATTTTTTTAATATTTCGATATGTTAACAATGTGAAAATCTTTAGATTGTTTTTATATGTGTCAATATATGAATGAGCCGATTTTAAAATTTTCATCTTACTCAATTTTTAAATAAATTTTTTAACAAACATAAGAATAGCTAAATAATCTTTATATGTATAAAAGAGAGGAAAAAAATATTTCATATAACAGCAAGTTTTAAAAAAAATTAATATTAAAAAAAAAGGATACTACAAAAGAACTTTTTATCCAATGCACTAATCTATATAAATAGAAAGTCTCTTTAAAAGTCTAATAATTTTATTAAAAAATGTTCACTTTACCCCAAGCATAACTTCTTGGACGTTCAGAAGGTGGAAGACTCTTCATATACATAAGCTGAAAGAATGAAATATATCATGTATGTGGTTGTTGACTACTTTTTTTAAAATTAGTTACATAAGTATCAGTTAAAAGCAATTTGTGCATGATTTTTTTAAAAACAAATATTTTTCAACTAATTCTTTTATTACAAAATTAAAAGAATCCAATAGAAAGGA
The DNA here is from genome assembly GCA_019973975.1 of Trichonephila clavata. NCBI lineage: Eukaryota > Metazoa > Arthropoda > Arachnida > Araneae > Nephilidae > Trichonephila > Trichonephila clavata. The sequence goes on along the minus strand of BMAO01009089.1, from coordinate 5,543 downwards.
ATGGTTGAATTACATAAGACATTGATCAACAAGTATAATGTTCAAAAGTTATCAATAATTTTTTAAAAATTTGTTGCATATGTTTTGGTTTTAATAGCCCTAAACTCAAAACTAAGCTTTGATTCTGCCATTTTAGGTAGTCATATCTGTTATGATGTATAGAAAAAATAATTTAAGTATATATAATAAGCTACAATCATGATTTAGGTCTCTTGAAGATTGAGAATTAAGAAATTTTCTACCAATTTTATATATTTGTGTCTATTGTTACTACACATTGCCAGATTTTCTATATACTCATATTTCTTTCTTTTCTTTTAATAAATATTTAATAGCAATACTGATTGTTCATAGCACAAATTTTATGAACAATTCTAATATGTAACTGCTAAAAAATTAAATTCTTAAAAATAGGAACTACTTTTACATTTGAAATTATTAAAATTGTAATTTTTCATATGAATCAACATTAAATAACTGGTTAGTACAAAGGAAATAAATTTTATGATCATGAATCAATACAGATATAGATGTTTTTGTAACCACATATTTCAATGCAGTAGTTCAAAAAATCATACCAAATGTAAATTATTATATTAATATTCACACTAAAAATTAGCTTTGCTTTAAGGGAACAATTTATAGAAAATTATACAAGCATCAATTTTCATAGAAAATAATTTTTCATAAAAAAAAGGGTTTTTTTTACCTCCGGTTTTAAACTAACAAGATGAGCATGAAGATTTCCATATTGACAATATTCAAACACCAAATACATTTTTTGAACATGTAAAGTGAAGCCAATAAATCCAACAACATTTTCATGACGACCAATTAGACGCAAAATATCTATTTCATGGAGCATATTACGTCTATTGATAGACTCAGCTATGGATAAAAAATATATATATATTGTATTTCACACGTTTTTAAAATAGGCAATTAAAACATTTAAAAACTTAAAACAGCTTTTGAATATTATAAATGTTTTACTCCATAAGGTAGTACATATCTTTAAAAGTTATTCACAGCCTTCAGATATGCAATTTTATACTATAACATCTTTAGCGAACACAATTTACTGCAAGTTGAAGTAAACAGCAATGATTTCAGAACATATTTAAACTAACTGAACTACACTTTTGATTTTAAAAAAAGACCAATGAGTATGAAACATTGCTTGGTTGTTTGCATAATTATTTAATTAGATGCACAAAAGAAAAGTATTAGTAATGTGTGTGTGTGTAAATCTTTAAATCTAGTTTAAACAATAATAATTACTAATGCTGTCATAGTTTTCTAGTTTTTAATACAACCATGTCAACCTCATGCCGCAGAGACTCCTGCAGTCCAACCAATATAACTACAATGCGTAATTATAATATTTTAGTAATAATTTTTCATAACAATCATTGTAGTTTATAGTTATGCATTTCATATTAATAATAAAACACAAAATTTACTTATAGAGAATTCTAATTTTATGATACTGAGTCATCATGCGACATTGTGCCAAGCATGAAGAAAAAAATTAGGTTCCCATAACTTTTTTAAATCTTGCTCTGTATAATGAAAAAAAAAAGTGTGAATATACCGGAACACAAAATAGTTTTCTAATAAAAATCATACATTACATTAAAAGATAAAATTTACTAAAATTACAAAAGGCTCAATATAAAAAAATCACATTGAAATTTAAAAATTGCTATGTATAAATGTTAAAATAACGATTCATAAGAAAAAAGTAGGTAAAAGCCTCATAAACAATGTCAAATAAGCATCAAAATAATTACACTTCACTTTCTAATTTTTAGCAGGCATTAAAAGGAGTGTATGTTCTGTATCTGAAGGACGCAATTGTGAACAATTACTACATTTAAGCAGCAGATTCATGAAAGAATGCTCAACTGACAGATCTAAAGTACTTAATAGGTTCCTCTATATGCAGTTTTTGAATGTCCAAGCGTTTGACATTTGAAAAAGTGTAAAGTATTTAGAGTGCATGCAGTATTTAACAGTTAAAACATTCTATTTCAACTGTCCATAGTAACTAAAGATAATTGAAAGTTAAAATAAAACATCTCATCAGGAAAATGATTGCACCTCTTTGAACAATGATTCTTCTGACCCTAATAACATACTGAACACAAAATTCATTCACGAATTTTGCTTTAAAGGCATACAACAGGTCAATTTAGAAATGACACCACACAAAGAACTTAATTCCATAGATTAACATTAAGAGGGAAAACAAAACAAAAAAAAAATGTTTTTGATACAATTCGATAGGAAATCTAAACATTGCAAACCCTACAGCAATATCTTTTAGGGGAATTCAAAGAAACCCTGTAGTTTTAATAGCTGACTGAGAAAAGTTGATTCATTCCTATTGGCTCTCTACAGCAAAGCATGGACTAAAGAATAAACAAAAAGTATCACCATGACATTTTTTCCTCCTTATAGGATGCACACACAACCCATATGCGGATTGACAGACCAACAAAATTAGAGAAAAAATTTGTTAATGGAATTGCTAAAAAGTAGAAAAAATTTACATTCTAAAACAAAATGATTTTAAAAAAATATACTTTGTGAGACAAAATTTAAACTAAAACTATGACAGGTGCATAATTAATAACCAAGAATACAGTTCAAGTAACTGCTGCTAATATATATCTGATCTAGACACTAAGTAAAGGAGGCAAAAAAAAAGCAAGCTGAAAATAAAAGATATCTAGGGTATGCCAAGATTTGTCTAATTGTATTTGCTAAAAAGTTGTAAACTGGATTGGAAGAAAAGATACTGACTAATGGTCAGGTTGATAAATCACATTCATCTGAAAGATGGTAAAACCCTGATGAGCCAACAGGTGATTAAACTTGAAGGCAAAATTAAATTATTTAATGTTGTAAGTAATAGTTAGATAAGTTTAAAAAGTTTAACTGAAATCATTTTAAGTTTGGAAATACCTAAGGATATGAATAATCATTCACACTTTTAAAGTGAAAAAATCTGCTGATTCTAAATTATGATACTCATCTTGAGTCAGTCTTGTAAATAGTCATAGATTTCCCACTAAAGTTATTTTGAGAAAGAATACCAAATATCATAAAGAAAACCATTTTGTATATACCGTTGTTTTTAAAATAAACTTTTCATTGCTATAATTTTATCGTTTTTCCTATCATATATTAACTAGTAAATCAAACTATAATAATTTATAACATTTCAACAAGTTGAGCATTTATAGCTACTTGAAACTGTTTTTAGTTTTAAAAAAATAACTACAAAAGTATGAAAAAATAACCTTTTGAAGGTTAATAAATCTGTAATAAACATGATTAAACTAAGAGATCGACAATTGTGCAGGCATCCCCCCCCCCCTCTTCATGACTTGGAGCCACAACATATTTAATTATTCTATTCAAAGTTTTCAAAGAATAGTTTTATTAAACAGGGGTTATGTTTTTTTAAATCAATCAAACAAGACATTTTTTAAAAAAAAGAGTCCACTGTTATAATACTTTTAAAATTAAGTTCCTTATTGTAAAAGTGATTAGATGACGAATTTATTGGAAACTAAAACAATAGTCCTCTTGGTGACTAAAAATAGTAAGAAATTAATTAAAATGTTGATTGATAATTTGTAGATTTTTTTAACTACTTTCATTACGAAAAAATACTTGTAAAATACTAAAAATTTCATTCAATGCCCATTTTTAGATCAAGAGGAAATGAATCATTTTTTAAAAGAAATTTTTATTCCTGAAAACTTGAAAAACAACCGGGCATTTTTCTAAACTAAATTATTTACATCTATCAATTAGAAACACATTCAAAGAATTTTTGAATTCATAACAGTGTTATATTTTGTGAATAAAGATGCAACATTCTAAATTTAACATTTTATGGAAATAAAACAAATCAGTAAATTTATACAGCATATTCCAAGGGTTTTAAATAGAATAACACTTTTCTCTTTTCAGAACAAATATTTTAAAGAGGGGGGAGAAACCTGAAATACTTTCACTGCAACTTTTCTTTACTCTTGCATTGTCTAACATTCTCTATGAACTGTAGCAAATGCACCTTGACCAACAATTTCTCTCAATTCGATTTTATCCACTGGTATTAAATGTCGTCGCATTGCATCATCAATATCAGCTACACCTGATGAAATCCCTAATTTCACAGAAAAAAATTAACATGTAAAATCTTACATAATTTATATTGAGATGTTAACTTTTAAGTTTTCATTCAAGTATGCATATAATTTTAAATGCTTAAAATTAATCTAATAATTTAAGATTCAATAATTTGGTTAAAATCACATAAACTTTATTAAAATTAAATATTTTATTAGATACATCTTGCTTTCACACTTGTTTAAGCAATTATTAATATAAATCAGTTTAAGGTAAATTTCGAATGTTTTAAATATCAGAATATCTGTACATCAACTAATTTTTTATTTTTAGAAAACCAGAACATTTTTTTTAACACAAAAAGTATTCAAAATAGATTAGTTTATTTTGTTAATATAAGAATAAATTACAGCTTTTTATTTTAATTCTACTAAAACTTCCAAGATATGCACCAAAATTTAAGAAAAAATTTCAAATATTCAGCATTTAAATGTCATGAATTTTTTAATTTAAGTACATTAACAATTTAATCAGTCAAATACTGGTTATGTTTTCCATGTACCATATAGAACAGGTATGTCAAACACGTGGCCCGCGGGCCATATGCGGCCCGCCAGTCCATAGGTTGCAGTCCGCGAAGACATTTTACAAAATCAGGGTTTTTAAGGGTTTTTTTTTTATTTTAAAATTCATATTTCTGTTAAACTTTTAAAAATTTACAAAATAATAACCTGTATCTATTCTTGTTTTTAAAAAAATCCTATTTAATTATAGAAATAGCCTTTAAATGCAATTATTTTTAATATTTTATCAAATTTTTCTCATTTAATTTTACTATACAATAAATTATATTTTTAATAAATCTAAAGGCATTTAAGAAATAATTGCTATAGAGATCGCATTACGATTCATCGTGTGCGCAACTTTTATTTCTCTTTGAAGAGTCCAATCTGCGAGAGATGAATAGCGTGACGTCAGAAGCAGTTGAAGTATTATTTTTTTAAAATTTGAAAACTCTAAGATTGCTTACTGTAGAGCTCAATAGTTTGTGAATGAAAGTGGATTTTGGTTTTCATTCATATTAAACTAAAAAGTTATTTAATAAAACATAATCAACTTCAAGAACAGAGTAAGAAATGTGAACTGACGATGAACATTGTAATTTTCAAGAATTAAAAATGGGAACTGCACTATTTTATGCCCAAGTAAGAATAAAATATTGTACCCGACATGTAAAAACTGTAATTCAGTTGCTAAGGAATCAATCTAATCACAAATCTAAAAAAAACTGTCACAAATATATTGCGAAACTTGTGAAGACGAGTTGTTGGAATTGAACTTAACTCTTAAAAAAGGGGGGGAATGATTCACTATATTTGTTGAGAGAGGAAGTGAGA